>VZTD01003868.1:0-60362 GCA_013397725.1 Rhagologus leucostigma
CGATAGGATCTCCGCGGCCCCGCGTTAAGGCGGGGGAGCGCGCGGCGCCGGGAGCAGAGCGCTCCCGGTATCCCGGCTCCGCCATCCCCGGCCGGTTCTCCCGCCCGCCCCGTCCGGGCAGCGCCGCACCGAGCCGCGCCGCTTCCCCGCACAGTGGCCATGGAGTACACGCCGCCCCCCAAGCCGCAGCTCTCCTCCCGGGCCAACGCCTTCTCCATCGCCGCCCTCATGTCGAGCGGCAGCTCCAAGGACAAGGAGTCCCCCGAGAGCACCATCAAGCCTCTGGGTGAGTGGGGACGGGGGTGACCGCCGGTGTCCGTGGGGTGCGGAGCTCCCGTCCGTCCGTCCGTCTGTCTCTGGCCGCCGTGGCTCACCCTTCTCAGTGGTCCGGCAGCCGGCCGGGCAGCGGAGCGTTCCCCCTGCCCGAAGGTTTCCCCTGCAGAGGGGAAAGCAGCACCACCTAAGCCTGAAGGCTGAGTGCCTTCGTCACCCACCGTCGTTTTTACGCGAGGCTGTTTATAGCTTAAAGAGTTTCCTAAATTCCTCCAGTTTCAGTTACGCCTCTTATTTACCCAGGTTCGCCATTCGTAGAATAATCCCACCCTCTAAGGTAGTTTCATTTCTCTTTGCTGATATGAAGTGAATCTCTTAAACATTTATTGCAAATCCACCCCGGTTCTGAAGTCAAATAGGAGACTCTCCGTTATCGTGCCTAGGCTTACGAGGGGTAGTAAAACTTGTGCGTAGACCTGAAAATCCTTTCACAGCTCCTCGATGTAGGCTCGTGTATACTGTTTTGCTCTACATAGACCGGGAGGAGTTTTTTTAAGTGCTTGCGATTTTCGGGTAAGCGATTTCGCTTCTATTCGGTTGCCTCGATTCAGAATCCTGAAAGCTTTTAAAAAACATTAACATCTTCCCCTCCTCCCCTCGCCTCCAAGTTTCTGCGGTTTGTCATCCTTGCGTGTATCCAGGAGTTCGCAGAAAACTACAAAATATGTGTTAAGCTTTCAGGGCGCCGATGAACAGGATTACACTCAATCTTAAAAGAATTTAGCAAAGGCAGCTCCCTCAGCGTCTGCTCCACCTAATCAACTGTCTCAAAAGATTTCACATAGTCCAGGGATTCATTGTGAACTTCAGTTTTCAGTCTGGGCGCTCATGTAGGCCGAGAATGTTGTAGTATTCCCAATCGGCATATTTACATGAATTTGTGTTAAAGTTAGTGTTAGTGGGGCTGGTTTGTTTGTTTTCCCTGAAAACGCTGTTTTAATTTAACTTTTCAAGTTTTTTTAACCCCTTTCCATGCGTCGTTCAACTAAAAATCGAAGGGTAAACGACTGCCTGTAACTCGGCTTTTATTAACTGGAGCTTTAGGCAAAAACTTTCCCTGGAGGGGCAGGGCGCGTTCGTGCTTCTCCTGTTCTTTGGCGCAGGGCGGCGGATCCGTCGCCGCATCCCGGTGCCGCATCGCGGGGCCGGGGCAGAGCCTTCGCAGCCCTGCTGCCTCCTGGCCTCGCCTCTGGCGGAAACTCCCAATGGAGCTGCTGAAGCGCCCGAAGTCTCCCGGGGCGTGCGGGGGTGGGAGCCAGGCGCGGCGGGCGGCCAGCGTCGGCAGCAGCTACTGCACCCGCGTAGGTTGCGCGGCCGCACGCAGCTCCCCCGGAGACTGTTTCTCCAGAGGAGCGTGTTCATTGTCAGAAAACCGACTGGGAGAAAGGCAGACCCATCTTTCCGGGAGGGTGAGCCCGTGCCCGCTGTTTAATTGGTATTTGGGGTTCTCTTCCCCGCGGAGGAAACGCGGAGCCTGCGCTGCCGCGCTCGGGCTCCTTCTGCGTTGCCCTCTCTGCCAGCGGCGCAGTCCAGGAGCAGCCTCCTGTGCTCCCGCAGCGTGACCCTGGCCCTCAGAAGCTTCTCGGCGTCCAACGCTCCCGTTTTAGTGAAAATTAGTGACCTTTTCGTGGAACCCCTCGGTTAGCGGGGGGGGCAGCGCGCAGGGTTGGCTCTGCCCCGCCGTGCCCCGCGGAGGGGATCACAGCCGGGCGGCGGCGAGGCCGGGGCCGTGCTGCTCCCGCCGCCCCCCGGGCGTCTCCCCCGGTGCGCCTCTGGGGAGTGGCGCCGCTCCGGGCTCTTCCCGGAGCTCATCTCCGAAAATCACCACCGCTGCCCTCAAATGATGAGCGGACGCCTAAAGAATCAGACGGGTCTGCGGGTGTGCTGGGGCAGAGCGGCGGCAGTCGAACGAAAAATGCCTTTTTAATATGTATTTATTTTTTTAAATAGCTCGTCTCGGTGGTCGCGTTGTCCTGGCTGAATCCTCTGTCTGTCTCTCTTTTTCTCTCTCTTTCTCTTTTTCTCTCTCTCTTTTTCCTCAAACCCTGCAGAACAATTCGTTGAGAAATCCTCTTGCGCCCAGCCTTTGAGTGATTTATCCAGCCTGGACCCTCACGGGGATTTTAGCAGCAGCCCTTCTTCCCTGTGCACCGAGCCCCTCATCCCCACCACCCCCATCATCCCCAGCGAGGAGATGGCCAAAATCTCCTGCAGCCTGGAGACCAAAGAGCTCTGGGACAAGTTTCATGAACTGGGTACCGAGATGATCATCACCAAATCCGGGAGGTAAGGCTGGGCAGCCCCGGGGCTTCCCTCTGGGCATCTTTCGAAAAGTGGCTTTGAACAGGGGGCAAAAAGGCAAAGTTACCGAAACCCCGCAGTTTTTTGTGAGGGGAGAACCGCACGGCTGGGTTAAGAGGAGGAAGAGAAGGGTGAAGCCCCATAATTGCCGCAGCCCCTCGGCGGGCCCAGCCCGGCGCTGCGCGGAGCGGTTCGCGGAGCTCCGCTGGGGCAGAGGCAGAGGCGGCCCGGGACGGCAGCGGGGCGCGGTGCGCTGCGGCGGGGCCGGCTGAAATCCACCCGGGGCGTCCTGGCGGCAAGGAAGAAGTGTTGTTTCCCTAATAATCAGGTCTGTGACTAAAATCCCGCAGTGATTTTGAAGGGCTGAGTTGGTACAGACCGAGGGAAACGCGGGATCGAGGGGGAGTGATTAAGTCAGAGCTTGGTTTGGTTTGTTCTTCTCTCTCGGTTGCAAAAATGCGCAAAAGAATTCCAGGCTTTCCTGTCACCTCAAACCATGCTGTTCCTTCAGTAAAGCTTTTAGGGTTTGGGCCAGTCAAACGCAGTCTGGAGAAGTCAAATGTCTTTTCGGGTTTTTCAATCCCCAGAGTTACTTTTTATTAATGTAGCTCCCAGACGATTTTTTTTTTTCTAACTGGTGAGTTCTATCGGTGTATGTTTTTTCAAAAAAGTAGATATAAAACATTCAATTTAAAGTTCAAAGTTTTAAACTTTTAAAAATTATTTAACTTTATTTCTGGTCTACAAGATAACGTTACATTTTAAGATTGTGTTTCGTCAAAAGTTTAGTACAGAAAAGAAAGTTTTTAGTTTTGAAAATTCCGTTCAAAAATATGATGAGCAGGCTTAAGAAAACACTCATCTAAGATACGGGAGAGTAATAACGGAAATACTTTCTGGAATATTTCCCTTACAGTAGTATGGATCCCGTAAAAAAGAAAGAATTAAAAGAAAATCCAGGTTTCTAGAGATTTATGTACCTTAGCTATAACTATTTTCTGAAATTGTTGTGTACTTTTAACTAACAGGCAGATAGTATATTTCTCCTTTACTTTTTCACCTTTACCATATTTTTCTTTTTGCTTCCCGAATACTGTTTCGATTTCAAGCTGCTTTTTGTCTCCTTATTAGCTCTGACACAAGATTTAACTTCTATCATGTGGAGGCAAAATCAATAGACGGTGTAAGTTTTTTCAGGGGATTTAAATATAATTCTTACCTTTAGCAGCCTTTCAGAAGCTCTTATTTCTCTTCTCCGCCCAAATATTTATTTTCTGATTTGCCTTTATTTCAGGAGAATGTTTCCTACGATCAGAGTTTCCTTCTCGGGAGTGGATCCTGAGGCCAAGTATATTGTGTTAATGGATATAGTTCCTGTGGACAATAAAAGATACAGATATGCCTACCACAGGTCTTCCTGGTTAGTGGCTGGAAAAGCTGACCCTCCTCTCCCTGCAAGGTTTGTAGATTTTATTGCTGGTCTTTTATTTCTCTTTACTTTTTTTTTTCTTCAAGAAATACCTTGTATTAATCTTTCCATTCTGTTTGCAGACAGTGCTCTGAGATTTTGAGTCCATGTTCAGCAAAGTTGGTTACAAAACTCTGATTACAATTTTTGTGCTGCAGAATCTGGCCTCAGATCTCTGCTTGAGGTTTGATTTATACTGAATATTCCAAGACATGCAGAATTTGGTTAAGAGTTCTTTTATACATACTGTTTGTTTTAAAAATTTTTCTTTAAATGAAGTTTGTCCTGATTCAGATAAGAAAGCTTTAAAAAAAATAAAATTGATTTGTCTCTTGGATTTGCCCCCCCCAATATTTGACCTCATAATTTAAAGCAATCCAGGCACCACCAGCCAAGCCAAAGTAGAAATAAATTGTAGTTCATTGCTGTTTATGCTTGAATTTATATTATTTCTGTAACATATCCAGCATTTGCTAACCAATGATTTTATTCTTGATTTTAATCTTAGACAGCGGGCAAAGTACAGATCAGTTCCATGGCACAGTTACTTTTTTTTTCATTAAGAAATCATGACATATTCTGAGACATCAGGAAAAAAAACTCTCTGTAAAATAAATTCCCTTTTCTATATAGAAACAAATGCTTTAGAAATTTAATTTCTAAAGTCATTCCGTTAATATAATTAATGACTGATTCCTTTAAGTGCTGGGCAACTGAGGCTGCAGTGCTGGGCTGTGTAGTGGGAGGGCTCTTCAGAGGAGACCCACACTTCATCGTATTCAGCCCAGCACTTCTGTACCTACTTCAGTCCCCAAGTCCAGTAAGACTGCAGCACATGTCGAAAGGCTTTGCTGAGTCAGAGCCGGAGATATGGAAATAACGCGGATGCCTCTCTGGCTTCAAAGAAACTTTTTGCGGAGGGCTCCGCTCAGGAACACAGATCTGCTCCAGGTGGCTTAGCCTGGGTTAAGAACTTGCTTATTACAGAGGCAGAAATTATAAGTGAAACGCAAGAAATGGAAACAAATTTTTTTGGTGTGTGAGTATAGGCACCAAATACTGCGCGATTTCCTTATATAAGTAGTTGAACTGAAATCTTGGTGACTGGTGATCTCTGGAAGGCTGTTCAGGGAAGTAAACAGACAAAAAGCGCAAGCAGAGAAGCTGTGATTAAAGACAGCAACCTAGGAGTTATGTCTGCTTTGTTTTCATGGCCAAAAACTCCTTCTTGTCATGTGGTTAACGTCTGAGGGCTTCATTTGACGTATTGTAATGGGCACTGATCAAAACCCAAAGAAAAACACAGATCCTGCTCCAGAGGAGGGAGCATCAAAAGACGAAATAACAGAAGAACAAAAATATTTTAAGGCAGGGTTTCCCCCTTCTTATTTTTCTGTTCACGCCCCTTTTGGGATACCTTTAAATAGATTACTAATTCACACTCTCTCTGGCACAGACCCGCTCAACAAGGAAATACTAGAACATAAGACAAGAGATTGGAATAATCAGCAACTGCCCTACTGGGTATTGGATTAAAACCTTCTTGAAGTTTAATAGTTATTGTTATTGTACTGTGGTAACTTTTGGGAGTCCTCAACAGATCAGTGCCCCTATGTGCAAATGTGTATCTGTGCTGTTCCATTTTCAGGATGCTTTTGCCCCTGTGTGTAAATGTACACCTTTCCTGCTTCATTTTCAGGATGCTTAGTTAAACAGACTATTGATCAGAGCACAGGAAGAGATAGCTTTTTCTTTGTGTGGACAGTACTTACATACACATTTATGCACTTTGTCTTCCTTATACTTCTCTTTGGTGAGAAAAGGATGTCAGGAGGTTCAGTGTGCCAATGTTTGCATTACCAGTGCTTCTTCTAAAGTGCTAATGCATCTTTTGAGGTGGGAGGCCTCAGTCTTGCTTGAACAGATTAAAAGTAGTTCTCCTCCCATCTTGAAACGAGTTTGGTCCTGCTCCAGTAACAGAAGCCCTTAATGAAGTTATGATTTCTTGTCCCCCAAACACAGGGTTTTAGCTCTCCGTACTTGAGGAGTGTCAATGAGAGGTGTATGCGTGTTTAGTGTCTGGGCACTGGTAACAAGGTACTTAACTACCCACACACCACTGCCTGCATCTGCACAGGCACAGTGACATCAGGGGAATTATTCAGGAGTTGCATTGTGCCTGGGTGTAAGACTTTGCAGGATTGAACCAGTTTGATGGTTTACTCTTTCCATTATAAAAATAACTGTCAACACTAAGACAGTTTTGAAGGGGTTTTTTGGGTTTTTGGGGTTTTTTTTCAAATTAATAAGTATTCTGTGATTCTGTTTGAAAGATTAGCCCTTCAGGGAACTTTCTATTAAAACCAGTTTTATCCTTGTCTTCCTGCTGTCAATGCTGAAGACAAGTTTATGTTGCAATGAACAAGTTTATGTTGCAACGAACACTTAAATAAAAATACTTTTCAGAAAATCTCTTGTAAATCTTCTAAAGTGCTATCTGGGGATAGAGTTCCTATGTGGTATTTTGTGTTTGTCTTCCACATTATTAAGACTGTGTGAAACATCAGCTCAGTAAGTTTCAGCATGTACCATTATTCGATCTTCTTCCTTGTTTGCCTCATTTCTTTCACTCAAAAGTTTGTGAGTTTTTTTTAAACTGTATTTGTCTACAATAATTTGTTTAATGAAGTTATAGTGTTTACACAGTTACGGAGAACTCCAGGAAACCTTTAAAAGGTATTATATTTTACAAATTATGTGAGACATTATGGTAAATAAAAGTAGCATGCATGGGGCTTGTGGGACCAGACCATCTGTTAAACTAAATAGAGGGAGTGTGGTTCTGCATTCCAAAATACACAAGAAAGAAGCAGTACCCAAACCTTGCTTTTATCATGAAACATTATGTACTGTGGAGCAAATTCACACCCAAATATGGCTCCTAAATCCTTTGTGAATCAAAGCGAACAGCCCCTCACATCTGGCTGGCCTTAGGCAGCAGATCCCAGGCAAACTTCTGGGAGAGCCTCGTGTGCTCTGCTGGAATGTGCACATTTATCTCGCTGACCTGTTTGCTCCTGCGCAGTCGTGGTCTTGCCAACAACTTCAGCTTCAGAAATCACAAGTGTTCAACCCTCTTCCCTAAAGTGTGCAAGCTCAGGCTGTGGGAGAAGTGTGGGAAATAGGTGTAGCTCACCAGGTGCAGCCCCACACTGCAGTGGGATCAATGGGGTGTAGCAAATGGGTAAAAAAATTAAGGTTTGTTATTGCATTTCAGTAACTGATATTCTGGTGCTCATCCTTCAGTGACTTTCCTGTTAGCAATCTACTTCCAGGCACTTGGTAGTTTTAAAGCACTGCCAAGCATTAACCATCGATGGTGTAAAACAACTGTGCCCAGCTTTTTAGCACAGGGAGGTCTTTACTCATTCCCGGCACATATTTGAAATACTTGGGCTTTTTGGTCCCAATTAGCCGAACCTTGCTGAGTCTGACACTCTGTGATCACAGTAAACATTGTTAGCTATCCAGACATTCAAAATTAGGAGTCAGGCTCCAAAAAAAAGTTATCACAAGGCCGGTTGAAAAGTTGCAGGGCATATTTGGGACTCTTTTTGTTTTGCCTTCTCTAATTCAAGACCCTAAATATTGAAAATTTCACAGTTTTTTTTAGAGGAAGGCAAAGTTAGTTTTTATGAGAGCTAAGATTCTCTTGACATAACATGATTCTGGGTCTTGGGATTTCAGATACATCATCATTTTTTTATGAGCTTTGCAGTGCAATCAGCAGAGTCGATAGCAGTGAGGATGCCTGCATGCTAGGAATATTTTATTGGGACAGGAATCCTGGCTCGGCATCCCTCCCATGGACGTAGCTAGAGCAGCCAAGCTGTGGTTCGGATCAGTGTAAGGAAAACATCCTCCACATCTGAGGCGAGCTGTGCCGGTAAAACTTTAGTTTCACTGTGTCTTGGGGATTCTGCTGGCAAAAACAGAATGCAGGATGAAATCTCCTTCCTCTTCGAGCAACAGGGCTGTTCTCCCCAGAGTCTTTAGTATGGGCACTCCTTGATTAGGGATCAGCGTGGTCTATTGGAGAGTTACGCCCCACCGTTTAGTGGTTTCTCCATTCTAAAATCGTAGCTCAACAACAAGGACAAATGTTTATCTTCCTAACCTGGCAGCTCAGTGCTGCCCCACCCACCTAATGGAAGAAAGTCATTTGTGTGGCCAAAGACATCACCCAAAATGAGAGTCAGGCCGTCAGTGAGTGATAACCAATGCAGACAGAAGCAGAACAGGGCTGGTTTGCACCAGCTGACGGTCTAGTCCAGCTCTTAATTTGCCATCACGAAGAACAGTTGAGTTAATAATTTCAGCAATACATTATTCCTATAAAATCATTGCTCTCAAATAGCATGGCACTTGTAATTAGTGTAGTCATAATGTATACATCGTTGTATCTACATGTCTTCTTGTTTCCTTTTCTTCTGCTCAATTTCCCAAGTGTAGGATTGTTAATAGCAGAGCTGCAACTAATTTTTCATGTCAGACCACTGTGCTGGACTGCAGCCTTCAACCTCTTATAAACAGACGTCACCACGGCAAATGTGTGATCGAGTGCAGGTTAAAATCATTATCACGGCTTAATGTTACATATAAAGAAAAATGCATTTTTATCTGCATTCCGCCATTATCTCTGTAATGACACCATGTTTTTTCTCTTGGAGCTGTAGTCATTGTTATTTTAAGTGCTTGTTAGTACAGCTGTGGGGAAAGACATGATCAATTTTTCATTTGAGAAAAGACACAACAGCAAATGTTAGTTAATGTCTCCATTTTAGATAGCGGGATAAAATAATAGGTATGGTTAAGGAGCAGTCTAGCACTCAGACACAGGATTCTCAGTTATGTTCCAGTGAATTAAATAAGTCATCTGCTTTACTGTCCTTCATTAAAAGCTTTGTTTCAGGAATTCATTAATTTGGGGGAGATGGTGTCATGTTCTAGCAGCAGATTTGTATCACCCTAAGGTCTCAGGAAGTCCATGTCTGTGAAACCACTGCATATCCTGAAAGCAAAAATATGTGCATTTTAATTTCATACAGAGGTGGTGCCCACACACAAGCCCAGAGGTGAGATTTTTTTATGAGCAGGCATTTTCCCTGTGTTTCTTAGGTTGTATGTGCACCCTGACTCCCCGTTCACAGGAGAGCAACTGCTGAAGCAGATGGTGTCCTTCGAAAAAGTCAAACTCACCAACAATGAGCTGGATCAGCATGGCCATGTGAGTAACCCTACGGGTGGGAAAGGGAAAAGAAATCACCAGGGAATTGCTTGCTTGGGCCACAGGGCTAAATGGGGGAGAGACTGCCATGGGGAAAGGCTGCCACGGCCCCACGTTACACCTCTCTTAGCCAGCCCTTCATACCACAGTGGTGGAAGATGTTGTGTGAAGCTTGAATGTGTTTGGTTTAACACGTTCAAGGGTCCTTTTGGGTTCCTCTATTGTTGAGAAATTGGCAACTTTAAAAGTCAGGATTTTAAAAAATATTTCATAGGGTAGAGCCCAGATCAAATCCTGCTACCACTAGAGGCAAAACATCCATCTGGGACAAGTTCAGGGTGGAGTTGAGCATCAGAGCAAGGGATAAAAGGAAGGCAGATGAGCCTTTTGTTGTGCTTCTGCTTGCAGTTTGCTGTGACTTGGCAATACGCTCTGCCACGTACCACGGCCAGCAAACCCACGTGCTTTTACATGTGTGCTTGGAAGCTCCCTGCAGGTCACTTCAGGCCACCTGTTAGGGCTGGGTCCATCAGTAAGAGCTCTTTTACTTCCAGACTCGTCGCAGCGTGGGCACAGAGTCAGAAGAAAATACTGACTTGACACCAAAGCAAGGTCTATAGAATTATAAAAAATAAGTGTTCCTCAACTGTACTTGAAAAAACTGTAGGCTAATTGCAAGTCAAGGTGCCACAGGGTGGACTTGGGCTTCTGAAGGAGACAGGTTTCGGCTCTGATTGGTGCCAATTGTCACAAGCCCTGAGGCTGGAAGGTGGTAAATAGGATTCAGAGCTGCTTGCCATGGGTTCCTGCTATGCTCCATCCGTGGGGACAGCTCCTTTACTTATCTGACTGCCTAGTGGTAGGTGGTAAGAATAGGTATTGTCTGTCCTGTCCTCTCCCTAAAAATGCCTCTAAAGTGCAGGAAAGACTAGGTAGTGCCTCCAAATTGCAAAGACAGAGCTAAATGCTGCCTCTGGGCTTGGTGATTCTCTCAGGGAAGGCAGAAGAAGCAAGGGGACAGATTTGAAAGAGTTGTTGGCTGAGAACAGGGCAGTTCAGTTCAGAAGAATGAGCATAAAGGCAGTGTTAGTAAATGAGGTGTTGGGAAGAGAGGAATGGTTTTGAATTCTGAAGCATGTGTAGGGGTAACTAATTTGTTCAGCTGAATAATTGCAGAATACAATGTATCAGAAATCCATTCCCAAGTGTATTTATTGCCTGGACTGTTTGAGACAGTGACCATTTGTCTCAGCTGTGTTCTGTGCAAATGTTTCTCATCTGAAAGAGAATTTTCACTCATTTCAAGAACTGAGCATTGAATCACAGCCATGACAATTTAAAATACATCCTGGAAATAACAACAAAAAAGTTAGCTGAAACCCCCAAACAAACAAAAAAAGCCCAGATAGATGCCTCTGTGTTGTTCTTCTGTAGAGATCCGTTTGTGGGTATATTGTTCTTGAACCCAGCTCCCACCGTTATTCCCTTCATGACTAGTGGAGAATGGTTTTGGTTTTTTCTTCTCTTTTATTTCATAATCTGTAGAAGGGCAAAGCTGAAGATTTGTGGGCTCTATCACCGAGTGATGATAGAGCAGTATACGTGAGCATTTAAAAAGGAAGCATTTTTCATCATAACAGGGGCCATGTGTGCCTCTAATAAAGGGCTCGCAGCAGTGTATTGCAAGCTAGTTAGGAGTGCTGCAGTTCCCAGAAGCCCAGAGGAGGAAGAAGAAGAAGTAGGTCTGAGGAGCTGTCGGGAACAGAGACATGTGGCAGAGCAAGAAGATGTAATCATCTCAAATACAGGCAGCAGGAGACAATGATCCGTAGTGTTTGAGATGCAGCCTTCCCATTAATTTCCGGAGAAGCAGAGGTTGATCCCATTCTTTGCACAAAGGCTCTGGACAGCCAACCACAATGGAAAGTTTTGTGTGTTCAATTAAGGATAAGCCCTGAAGGCTTGATCCTGTGTTGAGGTTTGAGTGACAGGTGTTACCCCTTCATGGAGCACTTCTCTTTTTAGTATTTTGTGGGGTTTTATGTTCCAAATTAGGATGTCAGGTTTTATGTGCTGCCTTATGGAAGCTATGCAAATGCCATCATTAGATGATCAGTAGAATTAAGGAAGAAATCAGTCCTCTAAAGCCTTTAAGGAGTGGTCACTGTGCTATGGCCCATGGTGTTTCTAAACTCCTGTGTATGAAGAGAAGAGGAGAATTGAAACACCTCCCAAAATCTCTCCCTTCAGCTTGAAAGAGCCAGTCTTCACTTTTTACTTATGTTTGATAAGGCTTGTGTTAGCTCCTGAGGAAGTTTGGATGACCCAAAAGACACCTTTAAATACTAGTTGTGGATAGGGAGGATGGATCCAACCTGATTCCAGTTTGTTCTAGTTGTTTGCTTCATTGTCCAGAAGACAGTTAAGGGGGTTAAGGTAATCGTGGTTTGTTTGTCGGGTGGTTCACTTCCGGAAAAGGAATCTGTAGAGAAGAGAGGCATTTGTTTGTTCTAGCATATGTTTGTTTTCTCTTATTCTGGGACTTTTGGAGTTGGCAAGCATTTCTGCTTGTGTACCTTCAGCAGCATGTGTAACCCCATAGTTATGCACATATTCTCCCCAAGCATCAGGCAGAAATCTTATCTCTGTGTGCATGACATACAGCTTGCTCCATGGAAACACTTTCAGATATCCTTAACAGAGGAAGGAAATGGCTCCTATCTCTAGATTTTTACAGCCAAGGAAGTAATTGCCATTTTTCTGATTGCGAAATATTTATGAATGTGACATTTTTCCCCCGGATTTTTGGTGATATTTTTCACACAGAGTGCTTTCTTTAGGACTTTTTGTTGCCCTTCGTTGGAGTGACGTCATTTCTGGTTTATGGTGAGGTGAGCCATGAGTATATACATTATTGTAATAGGTTTTTTGGCATTTACAATAGCAAAACTCAAACACATGGATGTTTGCAAAAGCAAACGCAAAGCTGTGAACATGTATAATAAATAACTGTGAAAGCAGGCGGTTTGGAATAGCCACAAGGAGTTACGCCCAAGGTTTTTTAGAGTCAACCAGGCAGAAGTTAGGAACCTTTGTGTTTTCAGAAAAGAAAACTTTACGTGGCAATGCTATTATTTGGTGAATATGGAAGCAGCATTCACAGCACAGTTCCTGAATTCAAAACCACCTTGGAATTTTGCAGCTGGCATCCAGATTGCCTCTGGTGACTGGTCTGTAGCCAGTGGGGGCCAGATGCCTACAAACCTGCCTGACCTTACAGCAATCAGGATCCTGTAAGGAGGGATCCTGGTCACCTCCCCTGCTGCAGGCTGTCAGCACAAAAGTGGATGGGGTGGCTGGGGGCCTGTGGCTGCCAGCAAGTGTGTGCAGGGCGGCTGCCATGAGTATAGGGGCACCTGATGTATCTCTTGGGACATGCCAGCAGGATTGTCACAGAGCTGGCATGAGGGCTTTTCTGATAGCTACACCATGCAGGAGAAGACTGCTTGGACTTTGAGGCCACTCTTGGAGGCTGCTCTGTGAGGTACACCCTGAGGATCTAACTCCTTTAGGATGTTTTTATATAGTCCTAACTCAAGATGTTGCATGGATATTAAGGAGTGTCTTTGTGTGTCATCAGCAGCTTGTGCGGGGGTGCAGGTGTAGTACTACACATACAGATCCTCACATGAAGGAAATGGTGACATTTACCTTGGCCATGGGTCTTCTGTGACCTCCTGGCTACATTCAGTACTTGTTTTGTACATGAATTACTACTTGCCTCTGGTGGGAACGAGAAACGTAGAGTAGCATGGCAGGGGATGTTATCTACGTGCACTTTATTTTTTGGAAAACTTTCGTAAGGGATTACGTGGTCTTGTTTGAGAAATGTAGTTTCTTTATCACAATTTGCATTCAGAGAGGAGTGAAAGGAAAGGGCATGTGTGGGAGCTGCTCTGTCAACTTTTTCCTCCTTCCACTTGACTGCTGCTCAGATGTAATGCCTTGGTGTGGATATCATGGCCATGAAAGGCAATGGAAAGCACCAAGGTCTGTGGCCCAGCTTCTCAGTAAGCTCATCACCATCCACACACCCTACTTTAAAATGTCTTTTCCATCTGCTTAGAGCACTCCAAGTAACTAGGATGGCAAGACGAAGTTTTACAAAGAGAGGGAAAACTGCAGGGTATTAAAGGCAAGGTCCATGGCTGTTGTGTGTATTCTTACATAAAATGGTGAAGTGCTTCGAAAAAGGACCTGAGCTGGTTAAAGCAGACACACAATACTTTCAGGATGATGGTTCACTGTCATTTTAATGTCCTTCTTGTTGCTGTGTGCCTCCCCTTAAAGTCCCAGTGTGAGTCCTGGCAATATTTGGCCCCAAACGAGCAGCAAAGAAAAACGCTGATGGAAATTGTAGTCATGACAGAGCTGTCTCTAAGCTCTCCACTCCAATGCAATGTGCAACCTTTCTCATTGACTTAGCATGAAATACTGCACCACTCCTGCTATGTTTCAGCTGAAGTTAACGCTTCCTGAGGAATGCACATTAGCTATTCCAGATGTACGGAGCTGACTGTAATGTCGTTATGGCCCCTGCAAAATAGAACCACCCACACCATTGCCAATTTCGTCTTGTGACTGTGATTATATCCAAAACAAGGGCTGGTGTGAGCTGAGCTCTGTATTTAATTCTTATATTGTAATACTGTGGTTAGAGGCAGCCAAACAGGCCTCCAGCCAGTGGTAACTGAAGCAAGGGGGACTCTTGGTTTGACTCCAGTGAACGTTGAAATTGGTTGGTTGGTAGCTTAGGTTTAGAATTGTTTTGGGAGCTCGTAAACAATTATTAATGAGGATAGAATAGCAAAACCCAGTCATTTGGGGGTTCCGCGCTGGTTTCCCTCCTTGCTCTCATTTTTGGTAGTCTGCGGTGAACAGCATCTATGGAGTAGCTGGTTTTAAAAGTTTGCCACAGTGAAAGGCTACGTGGAGTTTTACTTTTGGTCAGACGGTTTGTGCTGCTGCTGGTAGGTTTTTGGATGGGTCTAATTTTTTCCGTCATTTTTTTTCTGAGGGATTCGTGACTGTTTTCATTGTGCACCTGCGCATTTTTGCAAGTGGGGAGTCTTGGCCATTAGCTTTCAGGAGTTACATATTCACTCACACCTGCCAACCGGCGCACACTCTGGCAGTGACTAATTCTGTATGTAAAACATCTCACCTGTAGGAACAGGTATTCATGCTTCAAGAAATGCATGCTCACCGGTGGCGTAGGAGTGAGAGGAGACTAGCTCCTGGGATGCCTGCTTTTCCACCTTCATTTCCTGGAACTGCCCAAAGGAGCTGGAGAGTTTGCTCTGAAAACCCACCCCTGGCTGGTTAGAGTTCAGACACTTCCCCTGCATTGTTAATTAGATCTCTTTTTCCTCCCCTATGGTTTTACATATGGTTTTGAGGGCCCTGTCAGCCTTCCTCTCGGGACAGTTCTGTGTCATTCTTTCTTGCAGATAATTTTGAACTCCATGCACAAGTACCAGCCAAGGGTCCACATCATTAAGAAAAAGGATCACACGGCTTCTTTGCTCAATCTGAAATCAGAAGAGTTCAGGACATTCATCTTTCCAGAGACAGTTTTTACTGCTGTTACTGCCTACCAGAATCAATTGGTGAGTAGAGCTGCTAATTTCCACAGATGAAACTAGATCCCACCCTGCTGAAAACTCCCTTCTGCCCGATCTAAACTAGGAAAAACCTTTCCATGCCAATCTTATTCACATTCATGAGTAATTCCTGAATATACAGTAGTACTACAGACTTCAAAGAGCCATAAGGATTATTCATAAGAGTAAAAATGACAAGAGGCTTTCTTTTGTCTTCCCTTCTGTCTATACAAAGCTGCTTGCATATTAACATTTAGTAATTTTCTAATTATAGCTCAATAAAGAACTGTTCTTATTTGCAGTGATCTTTTATGCCACAAGCTATGAGCTGAGAGAGATTCTGGTTTGCACATGATGATTTCATGGGCTTAAAAAGTTGACTAATTAAGCTATAAGGCTCAAACGTAAGGAAAATCACTCAGAGATATGCTTTTCAGAGGCTGCCCAGATTACATCCAGATGTTTGAATTTCAGTGTGCATGCCAGTGAATAATATATACAAAATGGAGGAGATCATAACAATGGATTGCTAATGAGTAATTTTAGGAAGTCTATAAACAATCAGAGAACAGAGGCTCTGCTTGATGGTGGATTGGGCTTAAATATTAAAGTCAGTGGAAATATGTTGTTGCCTTCAGTGTGATTCAGAGCATGCTTTAAGGGCTTACTGACTATGGTACTTCAAAAAAACCCACCTATTTCGCTCCTTAGTTCCCTCAAGTTAAGAAAAATATAGGCCCTGTCCAAATATGTGGGCAGGCTGCATCCCAGAATCAATGTACCTGCTGGATTATTTAAAGAAGTTGGCGTTTCTTAATATGAAGCAAAAGTAATTAATGTTACATTTGAAATGTTATGAATCCTGAGCATCTACTGCATAGGGGGCCAAGGAAGCTCTGAAGATAGTATTAGTAGTATTAAGTCAGTCCTTATGACAGACCCCACATCCTGCTTTAAGGCTTTAATATATTGATTTAGACTCAGATTTGTATCTGAATGCTGTAGAAAACACACTCAGCACCTGGCAGTCTCAAGAAAATAATGTTTGGACAGGCAGTTAGATTTTTCCATGTAACTTTCTTTAGAAACCAGCAAAATAGTAACAGGCACAAAACCAGCTAAACCGGGAATTTATTTCTGTAGGATGGATTTGTGTCTACTGATGATATTTACACTAGAGATGTTTCTAAACTAACCTTCCCAAAGCACATACATTGAGTCCTGGAAAATTTCTCAATGGAGCATCTCCGGAACCCCTAGAGGTTGATGCTGTCATTTTATTTATGAGTAATGAAAATGGAGCCTTTTTTCATTTTTGCCATTTCTTTCAGGACTGTTTTAAGGAGGGATTGATTACATTTCTGGAGGTTATTAGATAAAAGCTAAATACATTACACTTTCAACAAACTATCTCATAATTTAAGATTTAAAGGGCATGCATTTATTTAAACAGTCAAACCACTGCCACAGAGTTGAATTGTAGGTCAGATTTCATTTTAAAATGCTTTCTAGCAGATGTTCTCTGATTGTTTGTGAGACAGTCTCTCAGGAAAAATATGGCCATAAATGATTGTGAGTCTCATCTGGCTTCGGTGGATACAAAAAGTTTCTCCTGTGATGTCATACCAAAACTTTAATATCAGGAAGATGGAAGTTTGATTGGTGAAAATATGCTCAAGAGATGAATAGACACCCTTATTGTTCTGTAGTGCAGTTGGCTTGGTGTGTCGGTGATCTCAGTCAATGGAACTAGTTAGAGTTTGTCTTTTTTCAAGGTAGTTTTCAAAACGCTGCCATAAAAATGTTCACTGGACATGAGGCACTAACTTGCCATTCTGCAGCATCACCACGAGCTGAGGGCTTATGGATATCTTGGAAGCAGAATGAGTCAATAACTAACTTTCTGAGCTGTTTAAGGTCCTTGTGGCAAGGCTTCAGGGTTGTTTGCAGCAGTTGTACCTGAGCCATGAAACAGCTTCAAACCCTCGACCAGCACTCAGGTCCATGGTGTTTGACCACTGGCAGACCGTTAATTAAAAACTCAGAATCTGCCTTTGTCAGCACGTCCCTTCCTCTCTGTGTTTTCCTCACAGAAGACCTTTTTCTCAGAATTAAAAGTTGGGTCCAGTTGTCCTCTTTATTTTTTATTTCTTTTTTATTTTGAGGGAGAAGCTACCCCATTTTGAAATATATTTGTTTGATGAGAGTGTTTCATTGTTTGAGGATTTGGAAAAGATCCCTCTTTTTTTTCCTGAGTCTTGAGGCCCAGTTATTAAAAATGAGGTTGTGGCCTCTTCGATACAGGCTTTTATTTGAGGGAAGTCAGGCTGACAAAGCCCCTTAATACGAAATGTTGAGAGCTGTTGATTTTCATGGGCTTAAGCTAGAGTTGGTGGCATTCACTGCCTTGCAGGATAGGTCCTGTGTTGTCTCTAACTAGGTCTAACTTCCACTTACAATTTCATTTTTAGCTCTTGGAAGAAGTATGGCTGGAAAATCCAAATATTACAATGATGTCTCAGGTTTTATTCGCCAAGTCTAAATTGGTTGGATAGATAGAAAATTTCACAAGGACAATGGTGCATTTTTTTCCCTGGTCCTCAAAAAAACATATTGAAAGCCACCACCATATGCTTGGAAAGTTTCACTGCAAAGTTAAGGGGAGCTCAGATGCTTTGGGACAGGAGGGATTCCTGGTCAATGGGTTGCTCTGTGAAAATGGAAAGGCTGACTGAATGACTGGGCAGGTTTATAGCCACCTTTGAAGAAGGGAGGAAAGTTTTTATTCATGATCTGTGTTTTTTCAAGACTGTGATAGTTTCAGTGGGGTTACTCCATCAATGCAGGCCCTGTCGATTTAAATCTGAGTTCTCCCCACATTTTTCCATCCCTTCCTCAACCTCTTTTCACACAAAACCAGTTAAACTGCTCCTGTGTGGTAGCTGGTAGGCCTGGCTGAGAACATTTCCATCCCAGTAAAAAAAAAAGGTGGTGCTGAACTGAAGCCATGGCTTCAGGTCGTTTGGGCTTGTGTTGGTTGATGTGCAGCTCCACCAAGCAGGCTCAGCTGTTAGCAGGGTGATTTGTACTGCTTGTGGAAGAGACAACCTGACTGATGCTGTTGAAGTATTCGGAAGCTGTAATGCTGTACGTGGGTGGGTTCCTCCTGCTCCAGGCAAGAGGAAGGCTGAGCCTGCTGTGCCCTGTGGTCTTTCCACTGCCGTATGTGCAGTACACCCTGGTTTGCCTCCTCAGCTTTGCAGTGTCTCAAGAGCAGCACCCAGGCACACACACAGGGCACACGGATAAAATTAGCAGTGAGGTCACAGGGGATGGATTGGTTAACACTTTGTACACTGCAGTACCTTAACACTATATTCGTGTAATGTTGCTCTTTTCTGTGTTTCCAGATAACCAAGTTGAAAATTGACAGCAACCCTTTTGCTAAAGGATTCCGTGACTCTTCCAGACTCACTGATATCGAGAGGTAATGGGGACTTTCTGTTTACTTTCCATGCAGATAAGATAAAGAGAAGAGAGAGTTTGTAGGAAAAGCATCCTTTCAACTCCTGAGAACCTGTGCATTTTAACGTTATCTTACTGCATATAGTAAGACTCCTCCACATCCTTTAAAAATACTTATAAACTTTATGAAGAAAGAGCTGTTTTGAGTTTTGACATCTGTTTCAGTTGGGGCAGATATATTCGTCTTCCTCAGGGGGCTTCTTGAAGGGGGAAGAGGGTCAGTTTTACAACTTCAGAATGAAAAGCTTTTTTCTTATCATGCCATTTAATCCTGTTGAGGGCTGTGAATTGGGTCAGTGGAAAACAAGGGCAGTGGTCCTGTGAAAAATGTCTTTACAGCTCCCCACTGCTCAACATAGTGGAAAAGAGAGAGGAAAGTTCCCGAAATTCACTTCAGCAGTCCCAGACACTGAATTGGCAATTACTGCCATCAGGACGACTCCCCTAACTCCCACTCTGACAACAAAGATGCCATTTTTGTTTCACTGAATTTGTATTACAAGCTGCATCGGGGAAAGCTTTATCTGGAAACTGTTTTGTGTGTGTACAGCTCATTACAAGCAACTGTGCCATAGGGACAGAAGCATTAACCCACAGCTGAGTTAGGAAATAAACTTCAATCTCTTGGTAGCTTTCCAGCACGCCACATTTTTATGATATCATGTCAAATAGCTTGGCAAATGAAGCAAATTAAGCTGCCTGTGTCCTTTAAGCTGGAAGAGAACTCGACGGAGATGGATATAGCACATCCAATTTTTCCTATGACCATTTTCCTACACAGTCATGAAAGAAAGTTTGGAGAGGCCAAACCTCTCCAGGCTCCTATGTGGGGATATCCAGATGCATCTGTGAATCATTTTTCACAGGTGCATACAGAGGACAAACTGCTCAATGGAGTCATAGCCACAGAGCTGGAGAAAGTCAAGCAGTTCCAAAGTACATCTAAGCAGGCCCACGGATGGGAAATAGTGGTATCCTTTACACCTTACTAATGACTGGATCATTAGTGACCTGTTGAGAAAATTCCCCCCAGTAATTTGGGGAAAGAAAGCTTGTAGGCTGCAGTGCACACTAGCAAAGTTGTTGAAAATTGTTTCTTAAGTGAAAGCCTTAATTGAAAATGAAAACAAACAAACAAAAAAAGAGGCAAATTTAATAAAAATAGCACAGTCTACTGTATTAACAGAATAGTGAGGTAAACAATATCCAATGCTCAGGTTTGTATGCAGTAAGTAGTCAAGGAAGGACCTGTTGGAAAAGGTTTCCTTGTTTTACAGTCAGGAGACATCTAACAACACAGCTTTGCAAGGGCGGAAAGAGTCTGAACAGATAAGCTGGGAGAAAAACTTAGTTACCTCTGTGCAGATGAACCGACTATCGTGGTGCTGGATATGAAGGGAATTTTTCCAGAGGACATCTTATTATAACAGCACATGGCATGGAGTCAGAAATGCTGAGCATAAGCGGCAGTGCCCTTTTGTTTATTGATAAGTGTAAGAACAGAGCCTGAGACAGGCAGCCAAGCCCAGGCACAAATGTTGCCATGAAAGATAAGGCAGACAAATGTGAAGCCTACAATAAATACAAGAAACAGAATGTGAAAACTATTATACTTACATTAAAACTCTGGATTTAAGGGCCCAAGTTTGGGTCAGGTCTGATTTTGACTTAAATTAGAAAGCTTAGCCCTGATTGCTATTACGATAGTATTTAAAAATACAAAACCTACTGCACAGCACATCAAGTGATGAGATAGTAAAAGTGTAACATGCAAGTGGGCTGGTAAGAGATTGTTTGGGAATTGCCTAAGTTATACAAACGGTCCAGAAATATGAAGGTGTTTATTTGGTTCTGGCATTAAAATATTCAGGCAGATGAGGACATTCTCTAAGTACCCACTGGTTCTATAGATTTCATCTTAGCACCTGCAAAATTGCTTAAAGAAATATGAAATGAAGCAAAGGAAATAGCAAAGTGAGATATGACAACAGGAAGAATTTCTTACTTGATGTCCACTGCGACATGAATTGCAAATAGGTGAATGTTGAATAATACAGCACGACTCTTGCTCAGTCTAGTTGGAAACTACAAGATCACTGCTGGAGAAAAATACTTATTTGCCAGGGAAAATCTATGAAGGCTGAATGGACTCTTGCAAGCTCTTGAAAACTGAATAGTTATGTAAGAACTGTGAAAATACTTTCCCTGTACTGCTCCCTAAGCAGGCCTGCATGCAGCACGTGCGTGTGTAATCTGCGGTGTGGCGTGGTGATCCTAATGGCCTCCCGTAAAGCATCCCGTGATGCTGGGGCGGATGCTGGGGCCAAGACAGCACTCATTTATCCTGACTTCCAGCTTTTCCAAATGACCTAAGTAGTGTGAAAGCGTACAGAGCTTTGTATTTCATTTCCAGGTATTTAAGCCTGCTTTTTCCTAAACAGCCTTTGGGGAGGGAAACAAATCAGATCAATTGATCTTTAGAGACCTAAAGAAATTAAATTAGTCTGGAGTCAGTTACTGCACTAAACCATCCAGTAATTGGATTGCTTCTTGTAACTGATTGAAAACAGCCTCTATCTGTAACAATATAGGGAGCTTTTCTTTATAGTAGATCTGAGAGAAAAACACATCTTTTTATGACATGATGACAGAAATTGCACTTTTTTAACCTAATTGAATATGATTTTATAAATATGTGACTTTAACGATTTCAGGCTTCCCATTCTAGATTTATGATCCTTATGTAAGAAATTCAAGCTGCAAATGCCTCTAGGATTAAATCTGTTGGCACTGTATGTGTTAGAGTTGAAACAATATATGTAAGGGTAGTGAAATTTGTACAACAGTAGAGGAGGTAGGCAACAGCGAAACTTTTGAAATGCCTGCGTTTTCTTTTGTTCCTGTCTAAATACCATAGAATGGTTTCCTTGTCCTCATAGCTATATGCAAGCCTTTTAACAATTGAAAAAATCTTTGATGAGTTTGGTAAATACCGAATTTTTAGTAGGATGCAAGATTCCTTTCCCAGTCAACTCTTTCCCTACATTACTTGTAGTAATCTATTTATAGCAGTGGGGCAGACTTTATCTGGGGCTACTGTGATTTAGATAAGTTTCTGACTCACCTTTTGATCTTTTTACGTGGTATTTACATCTCCTCTACTATAAAAAGGCTCCCACAGTGGTTGTGAACGAAAAAATTGAACATTTAACAGTAATTACCAGAACATGGAGCTTAGCATACTGTGGTTTTGACTATGGGATGCCAAATGCAGTAATGAGGCATTTCTGCTGAAGAAAAAACTGCCAAAGGCATAAAGGATGCAGAGGCAGAACCCAACAGACGAATTTTTTTTTTATCTTGAGTCTGAATTTATCTTTTGAGTTGTTGTGAAGAATTAGCCTGTTAAAAATGAATAGATAAATAAAACCATTGTAATTACATACCATTCAAAAAATCCAGTGACAAAAGTGATAATTTCAAGAGCAGAGGCCAACAGAACTACTGAATTGTAAAATAATGATCAGACAAGAATTGACAGATTATAATCATGATCTGAATGTTGCTTGCTTATTTGACCCAGTATGTGATAGGCAAGTTCAGGGTGTGGATTTTTAACTATTAAGAAGAGAGTTAAGTGAGTATACCCATCTGCACAAGTCCAATAATGTTTCTGGGATACTTCAAGAGGAAATATGTAGGAAAAGGAGGAAAAGTATGGTTGCACACCAAAGTAATGTTTAAGCAGAGAAGGGAAGGATGGGGGGATGGGGAAGTAAGAGAGCAGCATCCCAACTGGATTTGCATGGTAATAAAATTCCAGATTTTCCCCTGAGGAGCTTTGTCTCTGAGATGTGGGAATACATCCTGCTGGCTTACAAGGCTGTAAGCAAAATTCATGCTAATGCCTGGATACGGGCACTTTCCTGCTGAAGGATCAGTCAAAGCCACGTGCTCAGAGATGGGCTGTGTGCAGTCGTCCTCTCTCCCATCCCTTCCCTGCTCACCCCACAGAGCTGCCTTCTTCCCCATTCCTACTGACTACTGCTGGTCTAGAAGAACTTTCTGGACTCTTGAAAGTCTCCTACCAACAGCCAGAAATATATACATTCTCTATGACCTACCCCCACATCCATGGTTAAGTAGGGCTTTGTCATAGTTCTCCAACAAGTCAAACTCCCAGCTGATCTTCTATTCTCAGCTAGTTCTCAGTCTGTGAATGTCAGCCACCAGCCATGAGACATCATCTCTGATGTTTAGGTTCAGAGCAGAAAAGAAGTTCTGAATTTAGGGAGAAATACCAGAGACTCTGGTGCCTAAATGCCTGGTATCTAGTGCCATTCCAGATATTGCTGAGGTTACTCCAGCCTTCAGCTGCTGCTCCAGATGGGTGGGTGGATTGTCTGTATTTTCTGCGTCATCCCTTCCAGAACACTGCAGGGGGTTGGATGTCTTTGCAAATCGTGAAAGCACTACCTGCCTATGTTTAGACAGCTGAATTATTCCCTTCAAATCTGGTTCCTCTGACTCTGCTTGTTGTTAGCCAGGCAACTACTCCTTTTCACCCAGCAGAAAAGCCCCTGTGCCAGTTAAAACGTCTTTAGTTTCCAAATTTTTAAGCACTTATACTCTGGCTCATTTTCCACTTATATTTTCTCTTATCTATCTTCTTACTTGTGCAAAATGTTATAAAAATGTTTTATTATTCTAGTGGTTTCCACTCCATGCAGATGTAGTGTGTGCATAAGGGGAGGTGATGATGTCGAATTAGGCCTATGGTTTCCACCCCAGAGGAAGTTTTCCAGGGACTTCTCGCACTCACAGTTTCACAGCAGTGCTCTGTCCTTACCTCTTATGCTGTGCCTACAGTCAGAAAGAAATGGTTGCTCCACTGGGTGAAGTGGAGCTCCATGGGGCTGGCTATGTAGGAGTGTTTTCTCATTTTCATTTGCAGTCGAGAGAAGTGGGGTGAGTATATTGATAACTTCATGCCCCTTCCTCATAAATGCCATTACTTTTCCCATGTCATGGCTTCAGCCAGCCTTTGTCACATCCATGCATACTACAGCTCTTCTACAACTGCTGGATTTTTAATGAGAGGGTGACAGTACACATCATTGTGGAGGTACACTTGTTCTTCTACAGTCATCAAACCTCGGATTTTTCATAATTTAAGACTCATTTCCCTTCATTTTTGTATATATTCTCGCAGTAATGCATCCATCCAACAGTTGCCTGGTAGTTTTGACTTCATGTGAAAGTGTTTTGGGGCTGTGGATTAGCTTTTGGGCCAGGTCACGTGAGCCACTGTAGCCTGTAGGTCTTGTTTTGTCCCTGGCTGGTTCAGATTTAATCTAAGCAGTGGAACAGAACTACTTTGTTCTGCTCAAGGATTTGGTCCATACCATGGACAATCCATAACCTGAATTATGTTCCTATGGTCAGCCTCTAATATTCATCTACCAGTGTAAGAGCAAGTATATGTAGAGAATTAATACGTCTGTATGTTTGTGCCTATGCAAAATAGCAAATAAAAGCCACAGGAATATAGAGGCTGAGTGATATCTGAACAATGGTTCTAACAGCATGAGTTGGTCACTCACAGCTGCTGTTACAGAAATGTATTTGTTCTTCCTGCTCCATCGTTTTGGTTTTTCGGGAGGTGAGTGTTTTTTGTTGGTTTTTTTGGGGAGAGTTTTGTTCATTGGTTGGTCTTTTTGTTTGGGTTTGGTTTTTTTTTAAACAGACTTGTTTTTAGCACTTGTGTCTTGGACAAATTAGTCATCCTTTCCCTTAAAAAAAAAGTTCTACTACAGTGCAACTTCCGACAAGTTTATTTTTGTGCCTTCTCAGCCCATTTATTCCATCTGTCTTCACCTCACCTCACTTCTGACGTCTTCTGTTATCTGGGCTTTCTTCCAAACATACTAACTGGCAGCTACAAAAAAAGGAAACCTTTGAAATGCAGAACTAAAGAAGTCATTCAGACTGCAAACTGATAATTCATACACTTTATATCCTGTTCTCTATTTTTCTTTGTGTTGGACTGATTGGCCAAGCAAAACACGATTTTCAGTTTTACTACTTTATTATTTTCCTTCTTTTTTTTTTTTTTTAGTTGACATTGCCTTTCCTTGCAAAGAAAAAGGAAAAAAATAGAAAAAAGCAAACCCCATGACACCAGATTCTGGGGATATCCTTACCTTTCTGCATACCTAGCACTTGGACAGAGAGGGGTAAAAAGAAAGAGGTTAATACCAAGAGACTGCTCAGCTCTGCTCTGAAATTTTTACCTCTTGTAGCCATTCCTGAAACAGTAATTTATGCAGAAGACATAAGTTCAGAGTGCCTGGCTCAGCCACTTGCTCTTTTTCACTGCAGTTTGACTTTAGCATGTTGTCTTCAAACAAGCTTGAACCTGGCTCCCACTGGAAGGGATGGCTGCCCCTTACCTCAAACTTCATCCTCTTTGTGGCCATGGTATAGATCTAAGATAGATACTGGATGCTCTGGTTGCAGCAAGCTAGTTGTGAATCAGTTTTCCTTACACCTTCATGAACGCTAAATATATCATCTTAAGCATCCTTGTCCCAAAGGGAGAAGGTAGGCTTCCCATCTCCATCTCCTTTCTGCCAAATTCAGAATCAGGGTCGTGGTGATCACCAGGCTGCTGTGTGTGCACAGCTGAAGTAGAGTAATAGCAAAAGGAGCAGAAAAAATGACATCAGAGATGCCTGCTCCCACCTACAAAGAAGCCCTATTCTTTCATCTTAATTAAAGATCCTGCTCAGGGTAATCTGGGACTTTATCATCTCCTGAGAGAATTTCTATAATCTGGGTTGACAGCAAAAGAAAGTGAGCACCCTCACACAGAGCCTCAGCTACTTACCAAGCCAGCTCTGTTTTCTGCCCTCTCCTAGTTCAAATCCATGGCAAATCTTGGGTTTGGTCTCTAAAGCGTTAGTGAATCATTTGTCAGTTACATGAGGATTTTCCTATCTTCTTTTGGTCCTCTGAGGCTACTCTGTACATACAGGGCACTGTTAACTAAACAAGGCCAGAGACTCAGCTTGGAGCTGCACAACATAAAGCATCCCTAGCTGGAAGTTTTGGAATCAGTTGTCAGCAAAGGCAAGAGTGAAATGTTTAATCAAGAGGTTAGAACCTGCAGAATAGCAAGATGTCCCCTGTGCACCCTAAACCCTTTTTAATTGATGAATTCTCTCAGCCTTTCACATGCTTTGATTTCAGGTTCAAATTTTGCTGTTTTATTTCTTGGACAAAGGAGAGAAGTGCTTCATTCATAATAAGGTTTACTGACAGGGCTGGGCTCAAAGTGTGCTTCTGCTGGAATGCAGATTATTGGGATCAGCCTGACCTCCTATTCCTATTATCTCTCTTCACATTTGTCCTTCCTCAGCATCTCCTGTGGGTGTGCTTGCCAATACGAGCTTAGTTTTTCCTTTCCATTTAGCATGTGGATCCTTTTTGTCAAGCAGCTTCAGTCCTTAACTTGCTCCTCTCCGGCCTGTCATCTCCTACTATTATCCAGTTGTACACACTGCACAGCTTAATCATGGTAATATATTGTGTGCATGTGCGTGCTTTTCCCCCCCCTCTGGGTATTTCCAAGATATCTGTGAGTTGAAGAACAGTGTGGAAGACTGAAACTTGTTGGTAGACCACACAAAGATATTTGACAGAAAGAAGACGTCTTTCAACTGGCAGCTTGTGATCTCTCAGAACAAAGTTTAATGCTAATTTCTTGCTAATAGAAGAAACTGTGGAGTTCTAAAGACACATTAAAAGGTAAAAATTGTTAGGTCTCAGTATTAGATAACAAGTCTCTGATCACAAACAAAGAAACAGAAGAACAGAAGTTGAGTATTGAGTAAGTGGAAGTCACTTTGTTCTTCAGACAGTTTATTGTGGAACAGTGCTGAAAAATATGCAAAAACAGCTTTAAAAAAACCACCATACTCTTCACTTGATATTTTTTGAAATTGAGCATAGAATCATAAAGTGGCAAATATTGATTTATCCTTCAGTAATTTATAAAATTAGTTCCATAAATCCTGTGAACCACATTGAGATATCTGATGTTGCCAGAGGTAATAATGTATTTCCCTTTTAGTAGTGTTATTGTAATATTTTGGGACTTGAAAAAAATGTGTTGTATTAATCCACCCTCCAGAACACCATATTTGGGATAACCTAAAGACTTCATACTTCCATAAAGAGAATTTTCAGAAAGATTTTGAGATTTAAGTCCTTTTGTACCCTGTGGAAACAAGGGTATAAGAAGGAGTCTGTGTTCCAGATTGCCAGCTTTGTTCCTGCATTTTGAACTAGATTTCACAGGCACTTGAGTCTTGTTGTTTAAGTTTTGCTTCCTCCTACTTCCTCCTCCTTCCTCCTGCATTGGAGTAAGTCCTAAGTCACTTCTGTCTTTGAATGGTGGAGGAGGTTAGTCTCCTCTTTCCAACCTATGTGGGAAACTCCAAATATTTTCATAGATTAAATGAGTTGCAACTGCTGTCTTCCCTATCCAGACTCCAGGTGATGTTCTCTGAGGATGGAATATTGCATCATGGTGCAGAGGCCACCACTCCTTTCCTTTGAGATACAAAGGGAAGAAAGAAATCTAAGTGCAGACTTCTGCTCTTGTTTTTCAAAGTGGAAAAAACAGTGCTTGGAGGATAACTCAGAGATATGCTTTATGAGTGGAGAAAATACACTACCTCTTTCTTCCTCTGTTTCCTTTTGCACACTCAGGTGCTCTCAGTCTTTTGCATTTTGTATGTCTGTTTGGGAGTTTATCTGCAGCATATGTTGCATGTGGAAAGAAGAGGGGGCCACCTGAAGACTGTGGGGGCAGGTGCCTAAATTCTGGTGTGAATCTCAACGCTTTGCACTCATGATGAGAATCACAGCCTCAACCTCTAAAATGAAAAATCAGTAGGTGTTTTGTGATTGTAGCATAAACAACCAACTTGGTTAGTCAAGATAAGCTCATACAGTTTTGAATATTAAATCTCAGCTGCACAAAAGGAACTGTTTCTGTGAGATTAGTTGCTTTCTCTGATCCAAGTTTCCACATTAGACCATTCCCTATGCCATAAAAACCTTTGCCTCTTGTGCTGATGAATGAGATTAATCTTCCAAAACATTTTGCATACTATCTGCAACACTACATCATAAAATAAATAAATAAACCTACCACATAGTTCCCTGGTTTCAAACTTTGCAGATTCAGGGTTCACTAAGAAGTCATCTCTCTTTTTCCTTTAAAAGAAGACAACCATATAGAATAATAGAGTTCTCTGTCTAGCATACAAACCCATCTGGAAAGAATTTAGTCTGCAATAATTGTGGGCATTTGATTTAGCTTTAAATCCCTGTAGGTAATTCAAATGTAGATTTATTGGGGTGAGTTTATCCCCAAGCCGCCATTGGATCCAATGTTTTAGAGGTGAAATTGGCCCACTGCGCCAAAACTAGAGCCTGCATTGTTTCTGTTGCATCAGGATATTATTACGTGCTGTAATCTCTGTTGTTATAAGCAGACCCTTACTCAAAATAAAGTCAATAGAGACAATACAGACAATCACCTGTATCAAATTTATTTTTCCGACCTTTTGAGACTAGTAATTCTTTGATTATGAATATGTTTATATACCAATATCTAAATCACTCAGACAACACTGGCCTAATTTGTTATTCTGCTATGCTGTAGTCATATGAAATAGTCCTTTTGGTCAAGTAAAATTCTTTGCATTTCACATTCTGCTTCAGAAGAAAGCCTAATGCTTCAAGAGGCATTCAGCACATAATGTAAACAATGCCATCTGTCTTTTTCTTTGGAAAATCTTATTCGAGATAGCCTTGATATGCCTACTGTTTTCAATCACTTAAAAGGCAGTAATCCAATTATATCATCCTCTATGTAGGAACTGCCATTGCTTTCAGTCCACTTCCAATCCTGACACAAGTAAATCACTTTGATAAGATCCTCTTTTTATTTATTTTTTTCTGAGGAGACTAGCATAAGTAATGATGCCAGTGATAGACCAAGGACAAAATGACCATAATGGACTTTCTGTAGGAAAGGAAAACATGTGCCATTGTGATTTATCATGTTACTTGAAAAACATTTTTCCTTGGAATTTCTGCAACAGACACACTCTCTAAGCGAAGGGCATTAGCAAGTATGAATGGACAAATGGTAAATTCAGACAAAACCTTCATCAAGCAGCAGATTTAAACAACTATTGCTACTTAGATTTCTTAAACAGGAACAGAAGGTCAAAGCCATTTTGGAAATGTGCCTAGGTCATTTTCATCTTTGGTATAATGCCACCTACTTACATGGAAATGTGCTGGGAATGTGTAAGGTTGGATCTTCCTTACAAACTACTAAGGCTTATCATGCAGATATGCCTTCCTTCTATTTAAAAATGGTTTGGGTGACTTCAGTGCTTTGTGCTACCAGCAAGGCAGGGGCCTGGCAGGCACATCTAACCTCCCAGAATAGACGTGGCACGAGATCGGTAGTATCTGCAGACTTCCTGCTACGAACTGCCCTTGACTCCGATGCTGAGAGAGCATGGTCAGAGCTGAGCTGTCTCTGGACACACCTGTCTTTGCCCCTGCTTTCAGAAAAACGGGAGAGCAGCAAATGAGGTGGTCATGTGCGATGCAAAAGCTTGTTTGAAAGGAGCTAGACCACAGGTGTCTCTTTGAACCCAGACTCATCACTCAGCACAAATAACTGCAGAGTTTGCATTTTCAAATTTATGAAGAGTGCTGGTCTTATATTCGCTGTCTGAGACCACATCCAGGAAACACAGTAGGAAGTTCACTTTACTTTGCTGGAGAAGCTGATGAGAGATGATCAGCAATATTAAAAAAATGCAGGCCAAATCTGGCATTTCCAATGTCATGCTATGAGGTAAGTCTTTTGTTAAGAAATTTTCGAGAATCTGTGTAAGAAAGCTGTCATCTGGACAGGAAAAGGCACTGCATTTACCTTAATGAATTAGGATGTTGTTTAGGATGGTATTCATACACTAGGTTGTTTCCTTTTACAGAGAAAGTGTGGAAAGCCTCATCCAAAAGCATTCCTATGCCCGATCCCCCATTCGGACCTATGGAGGAGAAGATGATCTCGGAGATGACAGCCAGGCAACACAAAGCAGAGGTAGGAAAACGTGCTCATGATGTAAACTGTGGTGACCCAGTTATGCTTGAGAAAAGTAGGACCACAGGCAGTACTGTGGTAGAATACCTGTTACCTTTTGGCTCTTTAGGACATCTGATATGCCCGTGGCACTGGTGTGGGTGGTTCAATTCAGGAGGCAGTTCTAGAGACAACCATCTAGTCTTTGCCATCAGAAGAGAATTAGTTCTGCTTCCCCTTCAAGATGTCTGCAAACCAGACAACTTCATTACTGTGGTGCTGAGAACAAGTTAACACTCCCCATCTCTTGGCAGGATTTTCTAGCTGGGCTGCACACAATTTGTAAAGTACCATGTAGATGTGCCACTTGCTGCCCCTCCAGCCTTCTGTGAATAGAGGACTTAGTTATAACCATCTTCAACCAGCCTGTGGTTTACCCACTTTGCCTCACCAGGAAGAAAATTCAGTAGCTCCTCGAAAAATTGATGTTTAACTGTTATCTGTTAGTCTCTTAAAGATGCTGTTCCTGCTGAAGCAATTAGCCCCAAATGCTTTATCAAACAGTTTGTCTGCATTAGCAGTAGCAAAAGTAGTGTCAAGACAGACTTGTTCTTTGTGGGATACTTACTGGAGAAATTGCATCTGTCATAATATGCCACTGGAAATAGATCTCAAACCCTTCCTGTAGGATTGCTGACTAGCATAAACTCGTGTTGCATTATATTTTGCATGTTGACTTTGTGACCTGCCTGATACGCCACAGCCACTTGAGGTAAAACAGTTCTCTCCATCTTCCGACTGGCAGTGCCCTTGTCTTGTCCTCTAACTTCATACAGTGCTGCTAAGATAAGAGCATTATTTCTGGTCATAAGCTCTTTGGACTTGTGCAGGGAAAACACACTTATTTTTAACCATGAGTTGCTCTTCAGCAAAATGTGATTAGGTGGGCTTGTTTTTACACGTCTATTCTAAGAGCAGGTCTTTAGATTATGGAGTTTCTGAAGCAACTCTTCACCTGGTATGATGCCAGCCTTTCACATACTTCTGGGGGATTACCTTGTTTCACGTCAACTTAGATCCTAGGCCAGCTATTGTTGAAGACGGTATTAAATTTTCCATTGCTGGAAGTGATCAGAGCAAAGCACCTTCTCTTCAAGAATTAAATTCCTCCCTAGTATGATGTTCTCCCTTGGGAGTGACAAAATGACCAGGTGAACCTCTGTATGAGAGCAGGCCATCAAATCTCTCCAGAAGAGAATCCTTAGAAAGGTGTCATAGGGGGATATAATACTTTATTACAATTAATTTTACGTGTAATAAAAGGGTACAGTTCTGCATTTGCTTGCAATATGGCAAATGAGTAAGTGAGGAAGATTGTGAATCATGGCAAAGAACTTTTTTCTAATCTGGGAGCCATATGCTACATGAGACATGAGTGCTCTGGGCAACCAGAGACATGCACAGAGGGTAAATCATACTGCTCTTGCACATGAATAACTGGTACTGCCTTTGCTCTCTCTCTAGGGCTAGTGTCCTTAAATAAGGAAAAGTCCTCCAAGATACAAGGAGAGAAATAATGTTTTTATTGAAATTCCGTAGATATTTTTATTTCTTCCGATGTATTTTAAAACTACCTTGCATGCAAAAGTGATGGATGTTCCCCCAAAAAAATACGAGTTGAGAGCCACATATATACACATTGCTGGGTGGTGTGTGTTATAAGCTCTTCGAGACCTTGACTGCCTCAGAATTACTAATCTCCTTGGTGCTGGCAAAAGTGGTATGTGAGTTTTGGAGTACTAAGCTGCAATTAGAGACAATTGCAGTTAGAGCAGGAAAGGGTGCTTGAGGACATTCCTCGTGAAAATCATGGAATAGTTAGGGTTGGAAGAGACCTTTAAAGGTCATGTAGTGCAAACTGCCTTCAGTGAGCAGGGATATCTTCAGCTAGATCAGGTTGCTTAGAGCCCCACCGAGCCTGACCTTGCCTGTTTCCTGGGATGGGACATCCAGCCCTGCTCTGGGCAACCTGTGCCAGTGTTTCACCACCCTCTTAGTAAAAAATTTCTTCCTTATATCTAGTCTAAATCTATCCACATTTAGTTTAAAGCCATTATTCCTTGACCTGTCACAACAGGTCATGCTGAAAAATTTGTTCCCACCTTTCTCATAGGCCTCCTTTAAGCACTGACAGGCTGCAGTCAGGTCTCCCCAAAGCCTTCTCCTCTCAAGACTGAACAGCCCCAATTCTCTAAGCCGTTCCTTATAGGAGAAGTGTTGGGATCATTTCACAGTCATTCATGAGAAAGAATCACATACCTTATTCTGCATAAAACAAAGAAATAAATAGCAGTGATAGACTTTGTAACTACTTCAGCACCCTCCCAGAGCATTCTCTGCTCAGCCAATTTCAGCCATCTAAAGGTAGAAGCAGCTAACCTACAGTACTGCACTTATCCCAAGATGTCTATTTCCAAAGGAATTAACAAATAGGAAATATATAAGTTCAATGAAGACTCTTTAAAGCATAATTTGTCTGTGTGCCTGCGTCCACGCACAGGATTCATAGTAGCCACCTGGAACAGAGCCAAATGCAAACCTTCTGGGCAAATCCAGATTTGCATCCTGCTTTCTCTGTAGTGCAGTAATGATCAGATACCCTCTGATTTCTCAAGGGTTTTGCTGTGGTCTGTGAGTATTGTGTCATCCTTACAGTTTGGCTCTGGATCCTAATTCACCAGCAGTTAGGATTTGGTTCAGTAGTAGGACCAGGATTCGGTTCAAGTGTCCTCTGCTAAATTGGCACAAATTCTTTTTCCTGTTACTGGGCTATTTTACTTGTTTCATTAAACAGAGGAAAAATTAATCATGATTTGAGAGTATAACCTATAAGAGATTTATGATTTTTTAAAAATAACAATTTGAATTTTTTATTTCTGTTGTTTTTTGCTTATAGTTTTGGTTTGAGTATGTGGCTATGATTCGTTACTATACTTAATTCCAGTAAGTTTACCCTGACGGATAGAAGTCTTCATATGTTTTCATTCTACAATTTGGATGAACCTCCCTTCTTGAATCAGATTTATGAAACTAATAGCTGTCAAAAAATTTGTTGTCTCAGAATGTTTTGCAACACTGAAGTGAAATTATATTTCATCAAACACTCTTGCCAACAAATTTATTTTCTAAAGTAAGAAAGCTGGTCAAGTAAGAATATACATAAGAGAAAAGAGCAAAATTCTTGTTTGACGAGGAATACAAAGAGTTAATTTATAGTATTTTATTGTATTCCCCATTTCTAGAAATCAGATGTATGATGATGACCAGCTGCATAGAGGAACTACAGAGATGAAGGGCAACACAGTCATCAGATTTTTTGAAAATGACCGTGTGTAATTATCCACACAAATTATCATTTCCCCAAAATTTTACTGTCAACGTGAAATAAGTAATTCTAATTTTAAGAAACTATTTTTCTTTTTTTTTTTTTTTGTGATTCTTCAATCATCAGAAAAAAAAGTATTTTAAAGAGTTGGAAGATTTGTGGTAATAATTTTTGGAACTTTTCAGATTAAACAAGCCCCAAAAAAATGACAAACAGAACACTTCCATTTGATCAAAAGTAGATAATTACCTTCAGAGCAAGTTCTGCATCTCTTACTATGGATTAGCACTAGTGTTGTTTATTAGAGTATTGTACACAGTTGGAAAAACCACAAATACTTTGACATTTATGTTTTTATAATTGTTTTTTCTATATTATAGGAAGAATCAGGTTGACTGGAACGATGTAGTGTTGACAAGTTTTACTGGGTTGAAAAAAAAAAAGGAAAACTTGTAGTGTAAACTACGTTCTTCTGCATTTTTGCCATACTGAAATTTTAGGGGGAAAAAAAAACCAAAACAGTTCCACTAAGGATCTAATGTAAAAAATCTACAAGCATGTCTTCTAAACAGGGATGTAATGCAGTGAGCTTCCATGTCAGAGTAGATACTTCAGTGTTTAGTGGCACCATTACAAGGTGCTTCAGTGTTTAATACCTAAAATGTTTGATGTGCAAAGCTGATTTTACTGTTGAAGCCACTGCACAGCTTCTGAAAATGGAAATTTGTCTAAGATGTAGTAATAAAGGACAGCAACCAGCAAATAACATTTTAAAGACGGAAGTATTTGGAAAGTATTTCCAATGACAACCAGTTATTAAAACCAGGCTTGGTGTGAAAGACTCATTTTCTCTCTTTTAACTACTTTCCCAGCTTTGTGTGTCACAGTGCCAATCTTAGGTATTCTTTCTCTTTGCTTGCAGGGTCAGCCTTTACAACATCTGATAACCTGTCCCTAAGTTCCTGGGTTTCCTCTTCAACCAGTTTCCCAGGATTTCAGCATCCACAGTCTTTGAGTGCCCTGGGTACCAGCACTGCATCCATAGCTACACCCATTCCTCATCCGATCCAAGGATCTCTGCCTCCATACAGCCGCCTGGGAATGCCTCTTACACCCTCTGCTATAGCCAGCTCCATGCAAGGCAGCGGCCCCACTTTCCCATCCTTCCACATGCCGAGGTACCACCATTATTTTCAGCAGGGTCCTTATGCAGCTATCCAAGGACTGCGTCACTCTTCCGCAGTGATGACACCGTTTGTATGAGTGATGTAAGACAAGAGGAACACAAGATTTTAAATGTGCAAGTTTGCGATGAAAAATACAAGGGACCTTCCTGAAAGGCCTGTGGCAGGAGTGCTGAACTCGTAACAAACCAGCTAAGAAAGTGCATTGTGGATATAGATTCCTCTTTTGAGGGATCAAAAGAAGAGAGCATGCAGCCTGGAGCTGCTCACAGATCTATGTGTAACACAGCCAAAATGGATCTCAAAGTCCCCAGGATCTTTGGTCGCCTGCAGCTTGTTCCAAAGGTGCATTATACCTAGCAGAAAGAGATTATCTTTAAGCAGCAGTGTACAAATTAATTGTCTATAGGTCTTTTTTCATATGCTAGATGAATTCTGAAAAAGGCAATACTCTTACTGATCTTCATCTCTTCTTGTGACTGATGAGTATCTAAACAGAAAAATGTATTGCTAAAGCTTTGAGCATGTTTTAGGCTATCTTAGCATACATTTGCTGAAAATGGGACAAAGTGGAGAAGACCACTGTCCTTTTTAAGACTGGCTTATATTCACCAAAACCAGTATTTCTTAATTGCTACTATAATCACAAAGAGAACGTTATTAACAAGTCTTTCTTTCTTTGTTTGTTTCTTTCACAAAACAGTTATCAGTTCCAAAAAAAGAACTGTGTTACAGGACTGTAGTAGTAATAATGTATTCTGTCCTTCAGTCTAAAAGGAAGTTTGTCCTAAATCCGAGGAGGAGCAATTTAACTGTCGGTTAAAGTATAATTAAGAAAAATTCTGATTTGGAAAAATCTTTTACTTAAACTTAGAAACCCAAGATTTCAAATTTTAAAACAGTGCTTGTTTGCTGCTGTACTTACCACTGAAGATGTGTTTCTAACTGCACGTGTGTACCAAGTTAACCCAGTTTCAGGCTAGATCAGTCTATAGACTCTCGGGATCAAACTATAATTAATGGACTGGTATGAGTGGCATTGGACTATCTTTCTACTTGTTCTGATTTTCTTGGGTTTGGTCATGGCTGTTATTATACAAGCTCCTTGGCCAGGAAAATGAGGGTGGTACTACCAGTTTTTCCACGTCCCACAAGAATGGTGGAGTTTCCTTAGGAAAATATCAGTACAGAACTTCACACAAAATTTTTTTAAAATTCATGTCTGACTTTTTTTCAGTTAGTATTTGGGGTTCTCATTCAAAGCACTGTCCTCTTTTTCTGGTATGTTGTGTCTGATACCCAGGAGGAGCTATAGAGGCATAAGAAAATAATGACCTGTCTGCAGAGAGCTAGCAAGAATCCTCTGCACTGCTGGAAACAGTACCAGTGTGATGTTGGTTTTCTGTGTGGCAAGAGCTGGGATTCCGCTGTAAATAACAAGTCGACACAGAGTTTCTGTGCCGAGTTGCATCCAAGCGGTAGATGATAACACAACTACTGGCCAAAAAGAACTAGCATATATAATCTCATATATTATAAATCTCTGTAGAGCTGCAACACAAAACAGACTTATTTCCCACTATTCTCCTCTACTTTTGACCATTCTGTGTTGGTGTCATATGCTAAAAAGCGGAGTGCAATACACTGAGTCACCTACTCCCATCTCTGCAAAGTGCAAGGCAAGGCACATGCATCCCACAGAAAAAGACCATAATTATGTATTTTCTAGTAGCTGAATTCGAAATCTCCTCAAGTTGGCCATTTCAATCACCTTTTCAACCAAGTTATCTGCAGTATCACCCTAATTCCCCATTAATCACTGTTGGACCTGTTGATGTAAAATGACCTCGGCCAATTTGCAACTCCTGTGCTCTGTATGTAAATAAAAAGGAACATTTATTTACAGTTTCTGGGTTCAGACCTGCTACAAGGAGTTCCATAAATTAATATAACAGGCCAAGCTCTGTGGTATTTAAATGGCTGAGAATCAGACACTGAATTTGTCTTGGTGTACCCAAATATTAGATTTTGCTGTAGCCTCTCAGATGCACAGCAAAAGTGCATGTTGCAAGGTTGTGTCTACTCATAACTGGTTTTGATATAAACCCCCTATTTTTCAGGAAATTAGGTGATACCGACCCTAAAAGAATGTAATTCTTCAAGTACATATGACTCTACAGAAACAGTAATTATAGAAGAGATTGGGAAGAAAGTTTACTCTTCAGTTGCTTGACTTCTGTTAGAGATGTATGAAGACCCTAGGATGACATGCACTAAAGCCTGTGGGGAAATTCTGTTTCTTTTATCTGGTTCCTTCTGCAGCTTCATTAACTTATCTGGAGTTGCAGGGGATATAGTTAGGTTCAGAATTCAAGCCAGTAGCTTTACTGCTGATACTTCCATCAGGAAGGGGTCAAGTGAGTAGGCAACTTTCACATGACTCCAGAAACAAGTTTGAAACAGATGGGCTGATTTAGGCATGGTCATCATGTGACATAAAGGCTGCTCGTACACGACCTTCCTTCATGAAGCAAATTCAGAGAAATAAACTCTACAATCTTTTCAGCCCTGTCCCAGTCCCTGTTCTGAGAACACCAATATTTGGCCTGCAGAAATGCCCCTGATACAGTTTCAGAGAAAATTCTCCAGGCTGTTTCTGGAGAATGAAACTGGATTTTGACAACTTCATTTACAAAAGTATTAAATGAAAGAAAAGTGCTTTCCACTACGAATGAAGCGTGATTCATATCTGAAAAAACATGGCGGTAGGCTGTTTTGATATAAAAACATGATAGAGCCAACTCCTCAAATTCTCTCTGATGAATTTTGTATTATAGATGATACAGAGCTATCTTCAGAAAAATCCACAGCTTGATTTTTCCAGTCAGACCAAGTCTCTCTCAGTGTGCTCATCCCTCCTTGTGCTGCTTTCTGATGGTTTAATTCCTTTGCAGCAGAAATCGATTGGGTTCCCCACTAATGCAGAATCACAGGCAGGTCCCAAGCAAGGGAATGAAGGCAGCTTGTGACAGCCTTCCCCAGGAATGAGATCAACAGGTATGTCCATTCCTCACTTCCTCTTCTTTGTCCTCACAGTCCTACCTACAAAACCTGTTGCATAGATTAGAGGTTTAAGGTATAAAGTTCACAGAGGACACAGGACGTCCAGTGAAGAGGTCTTGCCACCTTGCAGTGTTTCTGCTCCCTGTCCCTCTCACCTTTCTGTGGGCCTGGGGAAGCATGGGAGTGATTCCAGGAATAAAATTCCAGTCCAACTGAAGTCAAATGGAAATTCATTGACTGTAACGGGGACAGGATTTCATTCCACATTGTCATCTAAAAATAAAGTCTCACAGTAAGAACAGTGACTTAAATGACAGCAACAATGTAGGAACACTACAGAAAAGATTAAAACCCAAGTACAAATCAGCTTTAGCACTGAACTCACAACTGGCAGAAAATGAATGCAAATTTGTAATTAACTGGTTAAAGAGTGAAATCACTTTTGCTAAAAAAAAAAAAAAAAAAATTAAATTATCTCTATCACTTTGACAATAACCCAGTAACTTATTTAAGGATGTGCTGTCAAAATTGTATCACTTTCAGGACAGAACATCTGTTGTTGGTAGATGGGCTAGGAATGCCAAATATAATCTAGAATTTATATTCCAAATACAATTCACATTTTATATCCCATGAGAAGTGCTCTTCACCTTTATGAGCTTTTTTCTTGGCTCAGAAAAATGGAGCTGGTTTATGTTGTTTGATTTTGGTTGGGGTTTTTTGGGGGAGGGGGTTGTTTGTCTTTTTTAAGAAGAGTGGAGAGAACATGCCTGAATACGCTTTTCAAAGAGAATGATAAGATTTTCCTCAGAAGCGTTAAAAGTATTTTTGTGGTTTTTTTGAATTACGATTTTATCCATAGATCATCAATAACCTCCAGTCTTTAATCCAACAGAAGCATCCCATATATTAACAAAACCAGTTTGGATGTATTTGTTTGAAATTTTTTTCTTCTACTTTTGGAGCCCTGAGAATCTAAACATAAAACCTCCCATTTTTAATTTAGCTCTTCGGTTTGCAGCATTGCTTTATATGGCCTCAGGCACTGTCAAAGATAGCAAATCAATGCCACTGGGTTTCAGTCGTACTCTTCTCAGTATAAACTGAAAAATGAGCATAGTCTAAGTAGATAGAGTTCCTAATTGAAATTCTTCTTCATGATTTCAAGGATGGTAAGTTGTACGGTAGCTAACATGCTTGGTAGTGCAACCTTCAGAATGCAATTGCAGAATTTCCCACAGCCGGTTTTATCCGTACTTTTATATTGTACTGAAGTGTGAAGGCTGGGACACTGCATGAACACGTACACGTGTAAGAAGAGGTTGCCATTTCCAAAGTCCAGCAAACCCTTTTTTAACTGAAAAACATTTGGGCTGGCAACTTGATTATACAGTACGTCCTCTTTATGTATGCGTACTATACAGAAACAGAAATATCAATGGAAATTATTGCAAAAACTTGGGATGATTTCCAAAAGTGTAAGTTAATATAAATTGTGGGAATCTACTCCTAGATAAGGGTAAAAGCAACAGTGAGATCAGTGTAACACTTTCGGCTTCTTGAGGAAGTTGTGGCCACAGTGCGTATACTCCTCGTCTGCAGGGGGATGACATTCACTCACTGCAACATTAATTTTGGTTTTAGTGAGACTTTATTCTCACTACTTTTACAGAGTATTTTCTGCTGCAGGAGATGTGGTTTCTTTACTAACCACGTACTTGCTGGCCAGAGGATTTATATATTACTCTGTAATCAAATGTCCTTGCATATAATCTCTAGATTATCAAATGACAACTTCCTTTCCTTTATTTTATCTTTTTAAGAGAAAACTAAGCAGTGAATTAAATAAGCTCTGAAGTAACTTTTTATGATAGTTTAAGGACAAAAAATACAGTTTGCTGTATTTTACCTTTAGCACATTTAAACAATCTTTTTTTTTTAATTGTACCTTCAGAAACATGAGGAAAGATTTGGTTTAAAGATAAAGAAGGTAAAAAACTGGATGTAACCTCTTTAACAGAATGTACCACAGTTCTTCTGTTTGCTGTGTTGACTTTGTTGTTTATAATGCATTGCGTGAGCACATTCACCATGTACTGAAGTGTGTGTTTGTGTGTATGGGGTGGGGGTAGAGGGAAATCTTTTTATGGAAAAAAAGTTGTGAACATAAACTATGAAGCAACATCTAATGAGAAGTTTCTTTTTAAGTGCAATATATTTATTTCTGCTAGAAATATAATATCAACATTATGTAATATTTGAAGCATTAAATGTTATTTGTAAACAGCTTAAAATTATATATATATCACAAAAACTGTACAGAAGTGCAAATGTGTGGATATTCAGTTTCTTTCATTAAAATATTGGGTGTTTTGATATATCATTCTTATTTAGCCAAATCTTTCTGCTTCTGTTTTTATTCCTCTAACCAAGTTGCTGAGGGCAGTGGAACCCGTCACAGATGTTTCTGAGAGTACACAAAATTTCTTAGGGCTGCTCATCTACAAAAGGTGGTCTAAGTCTTGGATTCATATGGAGTGATAGTTGTACTGTAGTTACTTACAATTGTAGTTTGCATGGAGTTACACAAACTGTTTTTTTTTTCAAAATGCTTTGCAATCGTATTCATAAAAATTGCTGGGTTTGCCAGCAGAACCCAAATAAAATGGCTGAAATATGGGGTTCTCAGGGTCCCCAAGAGAGTAAATACAGACCTAGGAAATACTAAATAAGAAGAGAACAGTATTAGGGCTGTTAAGTCAGGAGAAGTGAAGAATGTAAAGAAGTGAGGAATAAATTCCTCTCCGTAACTGCTGCAGGCTTTTTATTTAATAGGATTTTATTTCAATTATAACAGCATATATTAAAGCAAGAGAGAGTTACCTGAGGCTCTATCTAAGGTATTCAAAGAGGAAGGATAGTGAAGCACAGTACAGGATTACCCAGAGAATATAAGGAGCAATACCTATCATTCAAGGTCTTTTAGAACAGGTTGAACATGCACTAGTCAAGAATGATGTGATTAAAGCTAATCTTGCCTTAGGATAATCAAATGATCTCTCGAGGTGCTTCCAAGCTTCCTATGACAGCTATCCCTTAAAGCAGCTTCTGAAAAAATTCTCATGTTGCTCCAAAAGTTTTTGTTATGCACCTGTAGTTTATCTTGTCTTCAAATTGAGATCAGCCGCTGGGTCTTTTGCAACTAGGTCACAAGATCTCTGGTTTGCAAAGAAGCTCAGTGGGATAGAAGAGCTGTGAGGTCCCAAGGAACAGTAGCAGCAGCATTGTCTTGGTTTGTGAATGTAAGCAAGGAGATAACAGCCTCAGGTAATTCAAATCTACTTTTAACTATGCTGAGTTGCAACCTTGCATTAATGTATCTCATTAACGTTTGGAATATATGAAAATTAGGATAGATTGCTGAGTTGGTAACTCTGAATGATGTCTTTTGTCTCTGTATTATATTTTTATGGCATCTTGGTAGAAAAACACCTGCATTCTCTCATGGAAATTCAATGCTGTGAAAGTCTTTTGCTTCACCTCAGGCTAAGGGGGCTTTCTTGATTACAAGTAACACCAAGCATGTGCATTGGCACTTTCCTGAATCAGAACTATTGGCTGTACAGTGGTTCAAGTCATAGTTATGCCAATGGTCCCACTGAAATCAGCAGGTTTGCTTGCTTGAAGTTACATCAGTGCTTAAGCATTGCAGTGGCTCTGCAACAGCAAAACTCCTCATGCTTTGCAGAATCAAGACCTTTGGGAACAAGTTGTCCGTGCAACAAACAGCTCCATAATTGGAGCTTTTATTTGCTATTGTCCAAAGAGAAACCAGGGGATTAAACAAAATGAAGATTCTAAACTGTCTCCCAGTAGGGTTACTTTGAAGAGACTGATGAGTAGTCATGATGACTGTAGGCTGCCTTGTGTTTCACATTTAGAAAACCGATTTATATCCAAATTATCTATCTTGGAGATAAGCATGCAGAAAACAAATTACTTGGAGAATGCTATTTTCAAAACTTCCTGTGCAGGAGCATAATGAATGCACTGATTTAATGGTATGCTTGAAATACAGAGCAATAAACAATATTTTGAATCAAGATCGTTTCAAATACACATAAAATATTTAGATTATACACCAAGAGTTCAATATATATAAACTAACAATAATCACTAATGCTAACTCTAAAAATTAAACTGCTAGTGGTCTAATGTTCAAGATGTTTCTTAAAGTTAGTCATTGATATCGGGGTTGGTTGGTGAGGCTCTAGGGACCTTTGCAGGCAATACAGAAGCTGGTCCTTATTCTCCAGAGCAATAACAAGAGAGACCAAGAAAAACCTATGGAGATGCCTACCAGAAAAGTTGGAGAGAGAGGTTTTTTCGAAGACTAGGATAATAATTTCTCCCAATGCAGAGAGTATTAGGTATATCACCACTGTAGCATTTTTAGCTCTGTTAATATAAAATATAATCTGACAGGCAGACACATCAAAATCCAGTATTTTTAAGGCCTTTTAGGATGGAAAATAGGTCTGTTGCAGGAACCGCACTGACTAACTAATTTGATGAATTAAAATCAAGCAACCATTCTCTACAATTTTTGCCTCTTGATTGACTTTGAATTGTTTTTATTCCCATTGTGAAGCCTTCCAAGAACATATGCAGTAATTTTGAGTGGCTTCAGGGTTTTATGTCCTAGAGAGTCTCCTGGGTTTGAGTCATGTTTTCACAAACTCCATGAGAACCCCCTTCAGAGGTCTGTGTTCTCCTGTGTTTGGAGAAGGGTGGTTGCAGAAATGGTGGTGAGCTGAATGGTTGTCCTTCAGATATGCAAGGGACAATCGGCTAGCTCTTTGTTTAAATTACCAACAGCTGTAGAATAGCTCAAAGGGTAAGATGAATTTAAAAAGGGAAAATTCTTGCAATTGAATCTGTAATTGATGATATTTGAACAAATAACCCCCCCAAAAGGTGCAGGTGATACAGTTCCTTGAACAGCTGTGGCTTTTCTCTATTTAGTTGCTTAACTTTGGTCAGCTGTTCTGAGAGAGTCATAAAAGAAACAAAGTACATACCAAAAAATCTGTGTCACAAGTCTGTTATCTGCACATTCATATGGCTTTGTCACCTCCAACTAGAATGATTTTTGTGATTTTATCTGGGTCTCTGTCTTAAGGCATCTTAAATGATGTGAAAGCAATTATATGGAACTGGAGAAGTTCACGATGTCTTTACTTCTAGTCTGCACTGTCTTCCAGTCAGCTTCTAGGGACAACGCAGACATAATTTAAGGTATAAATACTAAATCATTTAGGTATTTGGTGTCATCAGAAACCACCCTGTCTTTGAGTTCTCACAGAGGTGGAGTAAGTTGTGATACCTAAACAGGTAGCCTGTGCTTAATAGGGGTCGCTGAAATTGGACTGCTTTCAACTGGGGGTTTTTCTATTCAAAATCCCTCATGATTTTCTAAGACAACAACTCTGTGGTCTTCACTGGTCTTCACTCTGGTGTAAAAGTCGAGTGTGGGAGAGAGCAGTTTCTGTTTATCCTAAAGACATGGTTGATACACCATCACAAATCAATTATTATTTCTTCCCGTGCTCTCTCGTGGATCCATCCCAAGGCAGCCAAAGGAGGAATTACTTTTTATCTTGATGCAAATCATTGGCTGTAAAATTTGCATTGATAATATCTGAACATGTACCGAGGGCTTTGGAGTGGCAGTCTTCAATTACCTTACTTCTGAATGTCATAGCTTTCAGACTTGAGACACCAGTCATACTACTCATCTCCAATGATATTACAAATAAGTTAGTAGTACTCAGGGGATTTATCAGCCTGACTTTATTTAATCTCTCAATTTTCAGTTAACATAGTCACCTCAAACAGTGCATTTCCAGAGGATGATTAGATTGTTTCAGATGGTTAAAGACTTTGGCCTTCCTTGCTCCTTCATTTTACAATGCGCTAGGAATCTTGTACATTTTTGACTGAACATATAAGAGCCCAACACTTGTGCCCCCATAATTTCCTTTACAAGGCTTTAAACACTTCCGAGTTGTTCTTAAATGAATTATAACGTGTTGCAGAGCCTATCTAGCACTTAAGACAACTTTGCATGATTTCCAGTAGTTCCAGATGGACAACTACTTGTGTTTTCAGTCACAGAAAATGTTTTCCTTCCTATATACGTGATGAGGGAAAAGACTAACAAGGAATATTATAGGCTGAGATTTCAAAGCCATCCAAAGGTAGATGCACAGCTCCCAGTAATTTTAGCAAGAATCGTGCTTCTGAGTCCTGTTCAGAAAGTCTTTGCTATAGTGTTTGTTATTTTAAAAGGTTTATGTTTTTCTTCAGAGACCAGCCAAAACATTTTAACATTTGTTCCTGAATTATTTTAAAGCCTCCTTGCTCCATGCCATAATATCACGCCTTTGTTCTCCTGTTCTTTCAACGGTGGCCAAACTGTTAGAGAACACATGGATACTTCCTTTTTATTTGCTAACTCAATAATAAGAGAACTCATGCGAGCTGAAGAGGTTAATTTACTTTTTTCTTTCTTTGTGGGGTTTTGGACATGTTTTTTTTGTGGATCCTGTTCTTCAGAGCTTAGTTCTTTTTCACTTTGCAGAAGAATAGTCTATATACTTGTCTCAAAGGCAGAGCTGCCATCCTGACAATATTCACAAAACTGAATTTTGCTGTCCAAAATTTAGGGATGGGCCGAGCTGTCGTGACATAAAAGAAGTCAGAATGTAAAACGACATGGAGAAGCTTTAGATCAGCACACTCTTACTACTGCTAGGAAGTGGTGCCTCCCACCCTGCTCCTGAGCAGCTGCTGCCATTCTGCATGTAAAATTTCCCCAACAGGAAAAGCAAAATGCTTTCCTCTTCAGGGCTTTGGTATAGGCAGCAAAGCAGGCAGCAGGTTTGGGACTGGTTTGTCCCCACCTTGCCCACAAACATATAAACATGCAGAGTATTTGATGCTGAGGAAGTGCCTCATCAGCTTGCACCTACAGCTGCTCAAGGCTGTGGATTCCCTGAGTAATCTAAGAGCCTAGAACCTAAGATCTGCAATGTACAAGTCTCTCTCTCACACACAAAAACTTATGGCTTAGAATATTTTTTAACACTTGTATTATTCTGGAAATGTGAATCCGCAGTGCAGCTGTGATGAGACGGACACTTTCACCAGAATGAACACACTGGAAAATCCAGAAAGACATAAATAGCAACTGTCCGGATGCAACAGTAGAAATAAATTGGAAGCTGATCATAAGATCCAAGTGGGTATTTAGAGTTAGTGTAAATAGAAATACCAAATTAAGCAAATAACATGTAATTTTGAGATGAATTGCTCTATGTGCCAAGCATAAAACTTTGCACTGACTATGCACTGCATGATAACACGAGAATAGGGCAGACATTTTAAAACCTAAAATCACATGAGAAATTGCAAACCACAAAAAAGAGTACTAAAAGTCACACGTGCAGTGACTGTAAACAAAACTGCAGTATGGTTAAAGACAACTCTAGCTTAGAAAGAAGGTTTCCATAACATGTAACCTGAAGGAAAACCAGATCACACATCCAAATTTCAGTTGTATCAGATTCTAACTGAAAAAATTTTTAAAAAGCACCAGCGTAAGCATGCCTAAATACAGGAAATACAAATGCTTATTCTAATTTTTGTGTTAGAATACACTGCTAATTCCCTGTTTACTGCTTTGGTTCTGGAGTATGTCCACATAAAATAAGTTGCACAACTGTGGCTTAAACCAGTTATCCAAACACACAAAGACAACAAATGGGATGACAATAATGGATTTCTGCTTTATCTGGGATTCATGGCAAGTGCTGAACATGCATCCAGATGGAGAAATTATTTAGAGAAGACGAAAAAGACCCCAGAAAAGGAAACGGAGAACAGTGTATCATCTTCATTTAACTAATGAAAGCCATAAGAATTAATAAGTGCACCAATCTGTTGGAATAAAATTGAGAAAAGAAAGAGAGGTCTGCAAAATTTCCCCCACCATTGAATATGACATAAATAATTTTAAAATTAACAATGACTTCATTTTTGCTTCTCTCCACACTTCACTGATGTTGAATTAACCAATGCCTTAAAATAGATTTCTCCATGTGAAGTCACTTTGAAAATTAGCTTTTGAATGAAACGTTTTAAGTTAGTGAGGAAATCACAAGTTTAAAAAAAAAGCAAGTCTTTGCAAAAATGTTACGTGACGGTCTGATCTTTTGCTAGGAAAGAGAGCAATGATTCCTAAACATGAAAAAGTTCAGGCATAAACCTGATTCTGCAGGTTTATGGATCTCTGTGATGGAAAGGACCATAGCAGGGAGCTTGTTCATTTAACACAAGTGTGGTTTCAGCTGTTTTAACTGGATTTCCTTATTTATATATACAAGACATTATAAACTAGTTGTTCTTCTTGCTCCACCCAGACCCGCATGTATCAGATATCCACACGTAGCGCTATAAGGTATAAGACTACTTTTCAATTTTAATATGGGATGGCTGCATTCCCCATAATCTAATTTTAAGACTAAAACATTTCAATTCAGCATTAGGGAAACTAACCTTTTTCTCTCCAAGGGATCTGCTGATTTTTCTTTTGTAATTTTACTGTGAATTTTGTGTTGTTTCACCTTGTGTTTTTATTAAAAGCATGGACATGAGAAACAGAATTTCATGAGAACCCCACCTTCTATTAAAAAGAAAAAAGGCGAGAGGAATACAAGGTGGAATAAATCTGTTTCAAAATTCAGGATACTAATAAATAAACCACCCTATAATTCTCGTTTGAACACTCAAATTTTTCTTTCTTTTCTTTTTTTTAATGTTTGGGGCTGGAAACAGAATAACTTTTGCTGTTATTGCTACGTCAGCAAATAAGTTTATTTCTAATATAATTTATTCCAGTTACATAACCAAAATAAACAGTAATGGCAAAGTGACTTTTCCCTGTTGCTCTTTACACAGCCCTTAGGACTCTAAAAAAATGGGCTTGTGGATGGTTTTTGGTTGGCTGATGAACTGGAAAAATAGGGGAAAATGAATTCAGAATTAAATGATAATGCAAAAATCAAATTTGGAGTATAAAGGGCTGATTTAAATGAAGAACAAGAAGACACATGCATTTCGGGTAAATACACAATGTCATATTCACTGAAAATATTTGACTGTGTGCTCAGGTTAATCACCAGTCTTTGTTAACTTACTAATTTACATCAGTTTCAACTGAAATACTAAAACACTTTATTAACTATCAAATAACTTTTTATTTTCAACTTCTGATATAGTTTCCTCTTTTTATTTCCAGCTGAAAATCATTTGGTCTGAATTAGAAACTCATTTCCGCTTCCAGGAACCAGATCTTTCTTTTGACAAATCCACTTATCACTGAACTTCTTGGCCATATGGGGTCCTAAGACACTCCTTCATGTGACTATCTAATCTTTACTGTATTATACACCACCACTCCATTGTAGTTTTTATTGTTAGATGCAAAAAATAAAAAAGGCACAAACAAAAAACCCCCCATCCCAAGAGAAAACTCCACCTTACGTAAAATTGCAATCCCGACTACTGTAAAGGCTGAGACAATACATGTTCTCACACCTTCTTCTGTAGCTTGGATGCTGCGATAGCTTTAGACCTTTTTGCACGTGCAAGATCAGAGCTTTGAGGGCCACATCCCCTTCCCCACTACCCTGGGTACTGCCTGATCTCACACTGTGAAGTCCTGGTTCTGCTCAAGGATGGAGGTGACGCAGCCCTGCCTTTTCCCACCCACCTCGTTTCACAGGTAGCGACGTGGTTCCCTTTTCGTGTGCTCTGCTTGTGGCCAACAGCTTGCACTGCTCAGTGCCTCAAGCCTCCTCCTTTGCCGTGCTTCGGAGCTTTGCAGCTGATGGCCACGCTGATGTTCACGCGTACGAGCACACAATTCCCGGCCCAGCTGACCCCTCGCAGCACAACCTTGCCGTGCAAACCTCAAAGCTCAGGGAAATCCTTCCAGCTCAGGTGACACCATCGGGGAACTTTTCTCAGGGAGCAACTCACCGCAAAGGCCACGGCAGGAGAGGATGGAGCGGGCTGCGCTAAATGGAGGGCAGCCACCTTCATGATTTCATGTCCGGCATCAGTGAGTTTCTCACCTGTGCCCAACACTCAGCCTACCCTGAAGGTACGTAGACACAGGAACTTTTCTGTTTGTTTGTTCCTAATTGAAGACTTACGGTCTCCGGGCTGTACAACTGGGAGGCAGATGCCACCTGGGCGNCCGGGCCCCGGCTGCCGCTGCCCTGGCACGGGGAGCCCGCGGAGTCGGCATCTCCGGGAGAAGGCAGGTGGAAGAGTCAACAGCGAGAGGAAAAAATCAGAAGGAGGAAAAAGAGGGATTTGCATACGCAATATTTTCCATGCGCCCCACATGCCACCTCTGGTATCGCCTAAATTCCCGCTGGCCCCCCTCCTCTGACCTCAAGCCCCTGTGACACAGCAGTAACTCAATTCTTTCCCCCAGAACCTCTTCTGCCACTGCTGCACAATTTCACTTTACTGCCTCGGACGTTTTTCAGGCAGTGATATCCCTTTTTTTTTCCCCCCCATACACAATATGTAACACAGTCTGCCTCGGGTATGTTTTCCCAGATTTTATACCAGGTTCTCAGGTGCAAAATCCACATGGTGAATGAAAGCGTGCTGGCTTGCATTGGATATCTATTTATGCTTCTTAAGCTGATTAGGCTTTTCTCTGGTTTGTTTTCATCTCAGTAGTTTTGTTTGTTTGTTTTCCACTTACTGGTTGGATGGCATCCAGGCAGTCATAAATGTCTCTCTGGATTATGGATGGTAAGATATAATTTTTTTTTTACTCTCTTATTTTCAGCAAATATTACTGTTGTCTACAATAAATGAACGTGAACAAGAGAAAAGAATTAGCTTGTATCCACACGAACTACTTTTAATTTCTTCCAGGTAGACAAAACGAGTACATTGCTCTGTATCTTAACAAAGAAGTAATCTTTAAATACTTTTGGACATGCACTCAACACCATACCAGGCAGAAAACACACAGCCTGATTTTCATTCACACAAAAGCCAATTTATAAAGATCAGGAAGGCTTGCAAGGATTAAAGCAGATGTCTGCACCCACTTAGAGCTTTCTTTCCACACCAGAGTTGTGTAACTGAATAGTTGTTCAGGACTTGTGGCTGCTGAACAGGGTAATTGTGCCACACCTAACACCTTACTCAAGGCAAAACTATGTAGATTGTAAGTTTGCATAAAGATGCATGTATTTTCTCCTGTGGCAATCATTTTCATAGGTTTGCCGCCCTTCACTTCAAGTCTCAGAAAGCATGCTGACGGTCTCAGCATTTTGTCCCCTTTTCCTTCCACTGATTGTGTTGATCTAAACTGTTATTAATACAAAGCCATCCAGTTACAAAGCCACACCCCACTATTTTAAAGTGTAATGTTGAATTAAGTTGAAACTGGCTAAATAGTAAAAAATCATTTGGTATGATTAGACAAACTCATATATGCATATACAGATACCTTTTTTTTTGTAGGAAATTGAGTAAAAATCATGAGCTTAAGGACTTATCTTCCTCTTTAATCTTCATGATTTTGGATTTCGTATTCAAGTGGACACAGTGAAAGAAATAGAATCACATACTGAAAAGGATGAATACAGTCTCTGCAAAAGGATCAGGTTGTCTCAGCTGAACTCCCTAGTGAAATAGGAATAAATCTCTTTTAATGGAAATGCTAAAGTCCAAAGCATGTGTCTGCCATAGGCCTGCCATCTCTGAGGAGTAAAGACATATGCCTGGTCTTGAGTTTGAATTCCTCCTTCTTCCAAGCCATATTTGGAAAGCTTTTAAGAAACAGGAGGACTAAACCCCAGAAAAAAATATTCCAATTCCATTAGTGCTAAAATTACAAGGACCATAAGACCAGGACAAGGCAACTCCAAAGAGTAGAGCAGAGATAGGACAGAAACCTGACACTGTTTATTAAGGTATAGCTTACTACAGGAGAAATGTAAGAAAAACTTGAAGGTGCAGCTGCAATCTTTCTTTTTGCAAGATGGATGAGAACTTTTTCGCCTTCTTTAGCTTCCCTTTTCTTCTTGCACGAAGGGTGCAGTTGTTCTTCTACGTTCTTCTACGAAGTTTAACAAGGACAAGAGCTGGATTATGCACCTGGGACAGGGCAGCTCTGGTTGTGTGCACAGACTGGGGAATGAGATGCTGGAGAGCATTGCTGCAAAAAAGGGACCTAGGGCTCCTGGTTGATGGCAAGTTCAGTATGAGCCGGCAGTGCCCTGGCAGCCAGGAGGGCCACCTGTGTCCTAGGGGGCATCAGGCACAGCATCGCCAGCCGGGCTAGGGAGGGGATTGTCCCACTCTGCTCTGCACTGGGGCAGCCTCACTTCGAGTTCTGGGAGCAGTTTGGGGCACCACAATATAAAAAAACCCCCACTAAGCTGTTAGAGAACATCCAAAGGAGGGCCATGAGGATGGTGAAGGGTCTGGAGGGGAAGCTGTATGGGGAGCGGCTGAGGCCACTTGGTCTGTTCAGCCTGGAGAGGAGGAGACTAAGGGGAGATCTCATTGCAGTCTGCAACCTCTTTGTGAGGGGAAGAGGAGGGGCAGGCACTGTTCTCCTCACTTTCATGACCAGCGACAGGACTTGAGGAAACATCGTGAAGCTGAGATGGGAGGTTTAGGTCGGATATCAGGAAAAGGCTTTTCATCCAGAGGTTGCTTGGGCACTGGAACAGGCCCCCCAGGGAAGCGGTCACAGCACCAAGCCTTGTCTGATTTCAAGAAGCATGTGGACAATACTCTCAGGCACATGGTGCGATTCTTAGGGTGTCCTCTGCAGGGCCAGGAGGTGGACTCGATGATCCTGATGGGGCCCTTCCAACTCAGCATTTTCTGTCATTCTATGATTCTAATTCAGGTAGTAGTGACAATGAGGAGGGAGGACCAGAAACAGGCTCTTCACAAGACCTTTGGGACTTATTTATGGAAATCTTGAGGAGGAAGAAACCTTGAGTCAGTTCAAAAGAAGACAGCAGCAAAAATACATCACACAAGAGACAGACAGACCCACTCTTGAATGTGGGCAATAGAGTGGATATGATGCCATGAGAGAGCACCATTTATTTTACCCAGGGGTAGAAAAGGTACATACACAAATGCCTTCTCAATCTCTTGAATTACACGAGAAATTTAGCCATGGCTGACTGGCTTTTAAACGTCCTTGGGAGTGTGAGGTTTTGGGGTCTCTGACCTACTATAAGCAGCAAGTCATGGGATCCAGGTTCCAGAGCCAAGATTCACTCCAGCACTTAGATATTTTTTTCCTACCCATAGCACTCCTTTAAAAACATATGAAACGCTGAAAAACACAGAATCTTTGTTGGAGTTAGTTAGGCCTCTCCTGCACTTGCACATTTAAGGTTATTTTCTAACATGACTTTTCTTTCCTCTTTCCTTTTTTGTCCTCTGACTTCATTTTCTTCCTCATTTATAGCCTGCTCCTCCTCATTCTCATCCCATATACAAACCCCCTATTCTCAGTGCTACTAATCAGTTATTGTCACAGGTCTCTTCCTTCCTTGTTATCACCTTATTTTAGACCATCCACTGTACTTACAAAGTAGATCTGTGGCAGCCCCATTAGTAAAACCTGTGTGCCTCTTTAAGACCTGAGCTAGTTTTCCACTGCAAACTCAGTGTTACCTCTTCCTTCTTCTCTCCTTCTTATGCTCTCCCACCTTGAAAGAAAGGCCCAAGCAAATATTACAGGTTTGTCTCTGCTCTTCTGCTTCCAGAGTTCTCTTTTCTTGTTTGTTTTTTTTCTTCTTTTTCAGGTATTGGCAAAATTTGAAGGTGTTGCCAATGTATTTCATTGTAGAAGACTGATAATCTCCAGGTTACATAGAGCCTTTATGATAAACAACATGGCATCTCAGGGTAAAAGTAGCATTTTCCTCAGTATATTAGGAGCTGGGTGGTCTCCAGCTCAAAGCTGGGTCAGACGATACTTGGGATGATCCTTTTTCATAAATACTCGCTGAGGGATTAGCCGATATATAATAATAATAGGTAGGGCAGGAAGGGGTCTTCAGAGATCATCTCCTTGACTCAAGCCAAGATCAGTTTATAATTAAACCACCTCTGGAAGATGTTTATCTTACTTGCTTTTAAGAGGCCCCAACAATGGAGACTCCACAGGCCCTTTAAAGATTCCAATGCTTAACTATTCTTTCTTTAGAAATTGGCCCTAATATCTAACCTGACCCAGACGGAAATTTTAGCCCTTCACTCTTTATCCAGTGATTCTGCCACTTATCCTAGCAACCTTTTGCCTAATTGAAAACTGATATTACATTCCCTCTGATTACTCTTCTCCAGGCTACTTTTTACATCTTCCTTGTGTAGACTTCAAGGGCATTTTCTGCTGTGTGTATGTGCTTGGTGGAAGGGGAAATCTGCTTTGCAACTACCATGGCTGATGTAAAATAAGAATGACAGTAAGGGATAAAGGAGATAAGGAAAATTCCCCATCTTTCAGTGGCTCTCCATCTTTCCTGAAGTGCAGTGTTCACTGTCGGACACATTCCTTCAACTGAGATCTCCCCAGTACTATCTAAAGTTAATGGATGACTGCAAAGTAAGACTGTCATCATCTATTTTGTAGTCTTTCTTCTGCAGTTTTTCTAATAATGGTGGTGATAAGGTTTATAATGACAGCTGAAATGTGGAGGTTCCATGCTGCCTGCAAAATGGAATTCCACATATGGTGTGCTAACATGAAATTACTTTAAACCTGGTACAGGCAGTTTGTGAGCTGTTAGTGGGCATTGAAGCTCTTTCTGTTTGAAAGGCAGATGGAATTTTTAGAAGTGCTACCTCAACAGATTGGAAAGATTTCTCTAAAGAAAAAAAATCTTTTAAAACTCTACCACGTTTTTCTGACAGTCATTCTGCGTTCTGCTCATTGACATCCTTTTCTCCTTCTATTAAGTGGCAATTTTAAAAGCATCCTTTCCATGAAGTATTTCTCCAGCAAAACCCAGGATTACTAGTGGGCCACAGTTTCCTTGCAGTGAAGCCCTGGGACTCATTGTGGAACCACAGCTCTACTCAGTGAAATTCTCTGTGACTTTATGACATGACAGCTGCATGGGAGAAATGGCTAAAGACAGGTCTGTCTTGTGAAATATGCCTTCCGTGCCCAGCAGTGCAGCTTGATTTTTAGTATTTCATAGATGCTTTTTATATATACATGCATGCAAACACATATACTTGTATGTGCACGCTTGAAAGTGCACTGTTTAGTGAATTCTCCCCATTTTGCTATGGGGCTAGCAGGAGAAAATGAATGCCATCCTATATTCAGGCTTCAGTCCATCATCAATATATACCTTGATATCTATCATCAATGCAATCTCTCCGGAAGGGAAATCCTCTGAACTCCTACGTGTCATGCCACAGGGAACCACGCTACAAGATCCCCTACTGGGAAACAAGTCGTAGCACTTTGAGGAACTGGAGTGGTTGCACCTGCCTTGTGAAACAGTAAGTCAGCTGCTGCTGTCTGAGCATAATGAGTTGTTCTGTCAAACTAAACAAAAATTGAGAATATGAAACAAACAGTATATTTTAAAAGGAGTTTTCCCCCTTCCCTCGCATAATCTCTTCAGTGCTACCAGCTGCATGCTTCTTGAGAAGTAGGTGAGGCTAGGGATTTTTGTTGCCTATAGATACTTCTCTCAATTCAAATTGGTTTTGGTAACATCAAAAGTAAGCAGGATTTTAAATGGTAGGGATGGAGCAGGCAGAGCAGCCCATGCCTTGTGTAAAGGTGAATGGGGCTTTTGGGGTGAGAGAGGGAGCGTCACCAAGGGTCTGTGGTTACTTGTCAGCAGTGGCTGGTGTGAGGGCAGGGATGGTCCCAGGCTCTCTCACAGGACAGTCCACTGTGCTCCAGGCGACACTCACAGGGAAGTGAAACTACCTACAGTGCCACACATCACTCGTGGAGAGAGAGAGTGAAGGCAAATGCAAACAGAAGAGGAGTTTGTAAAGAACACCTCTATGTAACAGGTAATTTGTATCTGCACAGCTGGAATGACCACCTGGAGCAATACAGATCTGTGCCAGGGGTATTTACAATTTGTACTTGAAACACAGGCCTGATTCTTCTTACTTTGCATGCATGTCAAAGTGCTTCCTTATGTAGACTTGCTCAACATTTACAAGTCAGGTGTGATTGAAGCTCTGCACAGATCAGTGCCTTAATTTAAATTATCAGCAACTCTGACAAAGCAGCATTAGAGTCAGCAAGAAATGACAATGGCCTGACCAATCTGTTTTCTTTTCAGTCAATCAAACAGTCGCAGACTTGGCCTACAAGTCTAGATGCAAGAGTATATTGAAACACAAATGAATGTGTTATTTCACATGCTGTTGTTTTTCATTATGATGATGCAGCAGCAAAGAGGATGCCTGGGACAGTAGAGGGCACTGTGACCTTAAAAATAAGCTTCAAACTCGGCTACAGTTGTGCCTTTTTGTGAGCACAGCTGATCGGACACAGACAAATGCCCTGTTCCAGCCGAAAAAGAGCTCTGTTTGTTTCACAGCAGCTCAAGAGATTAGAGAAGTAATGTCAGAAAGCAAGGAGGGGTCGGACTTATAGAAAGTGGAAAAGCATGATCACAACAAATTTCCACATGAACAAACTGTAAAAAAGGGATGAATTCCACCAAGTTGCCCGACACTGTGGCACATCTTAATGTTTTGTGAACACAGTCTTTAAAGCCTGAGTTGGGTGCTATTCTTAATGAAGTTTAAGAATATATAATGAAGTATTTAGGATCATGTTCTGAGACAGATTGTCAAAAAGTTGAAAAGGTGAGGAAGGAGATGAGAAGATGCAACTGCTGTTTTTAGTCACCAACAGGGACTCCATGTACCATTTTCAAAACTTTTCTGTGCAAAAATTGTATCACATTTTTAGTTTTTTATGGGTATAAATTGAAGAGTTTGTAGCCTCAGTATCTTTTCTTCTTCCTCTTTATGAGGTATCTAACAAAAAGACCAGATTCCTAAGAAAGGACGCCCTGAAGCCCTCAAAGTGACTGTTAGTCACTTCAGTTTGTCATAAAGAATTCACTCTTTCTCAGTCATATACAGGAAGCAAACAGCATTCCCAAGCCTTCGTTTGTCATTTAAGGGGTGTTTGATGTGTAGGATTATCCTGCCTTCAGTCTTGTCTGCCATGTTGCTTAGTTTGCCAGAGGTACTTTCTTTCACTCTTAATGTGCCTCTTCTCTACCTTCAGCAACCAGGGCAGCAAAGCACATTCTGGAACCCCCACCAAAACGAAAATCAGGTTAAGCAAAGTGTGAAACAGAAATAAACTTGCTAATATCTGAACAGGCGAGCTTAGACCCTGCTGCTGTTTCTGATACAGCTGTTTGTATTTCACAGTGACCCACAAGCTTCGCTTACCAAAACAGATTTGCCAGTAAATCCCCACCAATGTAGATATACTGACTTCAATATAGCAATATATTTCAAGAGCCCTACCGTTTCTCACATCTGGCTGCTCTGCCAGTTGCTCACTAAAAAGTTCTGTGAGCACTTCCAGATCATTGCTTTTCTCCTGTTTCTGTTCTAGGTCCATTGCTGGCCTTCCCGTGTTTCCACCATAAGTGGTGTCTATATTCTCAATCTCACACAGGGAGCATCTGCCATGAAATATAGTAGTAGCTCAGCCCATGTTCATATGGCCCTGTTCTGTTGTTATCACTTAGCTTCTGCTTGTCGCTGCAAGCTGTTTCCTCCGTGTTCTCTGATGCATCTTTTGGCAGCTGCTACTTAGAGACACACCAGATAAACACTGACTCCATAAAAAATTAAGTAAACCACCGTGGCTAGTAAATCAGGTTAGGGGAAGCCGGATCCATCACTTCTGCTTGTAAATATTGAGTTCTGTGGTCCTCGGATAACTTACTCTATAATTTGCTCCTCCAAATAGAAGCATAATGAGATGCAGTTGCTGTGGCTGTGAATCATGGCATCTATGCCAAATTAGCATGACTACTCACAGTGGCCAAATGCCACGCAATGAGTACGTGGCGTGTACAGCAAGAGATCTTCATTTTGAAATCTGTAAGGAGATTATGTCACGCAGAGGAGTTAAAAGTCCTCAGAACAGTGAAGAATTACAGAAACATTCCAGGCCTCAGCTGGGAGGAGATGATCACACTCCATGCCTAGTAAGGGGCATTGCCAAATCTCCCCAGTCAGCTGCTCAACAGGGCAAATGAATGCCTGTGCTGCTTTCATCGTTCTGTCTGCAGCAAGGAAAGAAGGGTAACTGTAAATATGTTAGAACTACCTAAAAGGTTCCCAGTGCAGCCTAAATTTCTTTCCTGAAGTCATAGTATTTAGCGTTCCTTTTTTTTTTTAACTATTTTTTTTTTTCAGAGCTGCAGGGAAGCACTTAAGGAAGCATGAATACATGGTTCTGGAAACTGAAAGTGAAGAAATAAGAAAAATTCTGGTGGAGCCTAATTAGGTTTTCTGAGTCACTAATGTTCTTCAGTGTTATTCTGGCAGCAGGAACCTTGAGACTTATAATCAACATTATAAAAACAAAGGAAGTAATTTCGGTGTCAAAGATAGAAGGGCTTTCAGGAGCTCTCACTCAAAATATGTGATTTTTGTTTCTTTTGTTGTTGTTGTTGCCAGGGTAGGCAAGCTAGGTAAATTGTTCTTATTTGTTTCTAGTAGGAACAAGTTTTCGCTTGTATGAGCAGTTAGCCATACAGACACAGATAATCCAGTTCTACAGAGTTTTTTACATACATAAAAGTTAAAATGCAACTGCAACTTCAGAAGTAAGAGAAGATACATATAAGCAGACGTGCAAGCTGAGATCAGATTACTAACCTACCAGGGGCATACTTTCCCCTCCTCAGAATACAGGTAGTGTATGTTTAAAGGGTCAGCTCAAGGGGGAATATTTGTATCCTGCAGAAAGTGAACTGGTCCCACAAAGCTGTTAAATAGGACAAGGTACATACTATAATGGTTTGCCACTGCATTTTGCTGTTTTTGTTTTTCCCTGGCAAATTCCTCCGTGTACAAACTCCAAGGGCAGTCCCGCATCTTTACTTCTGCCTTACGAGACTCCTTTGCCTTCTGCACTCATATTCAGTCAGGTCTTCACAAGAAGGGGTCCCAACTATTTCTGTTTTCATAAAGATCTTTCTGTAAGTAAGAATTTGTTTGCTCTGCGACTGAAGCTCAAGTAGTATAAATAATGAGTTAAGTCAGATATGGCCATATGGCGTGGAGCTCAAAACGCTCTAACGTCCCAGTTAGTTACCTGAGGCTCTGAGCTCCACATTGCTGCAGCCCTCTTGCTGTCAGCCCTCAAAATGGCTCATTTAATGCTAGGTTGAGTACATCTAACCATGCAGCAGTCACACAATTGTTTTCTGAAGAGACATACTTTCTAGAACATGCTTTCATTGCATGCTAACCTTGGATTAAATGAACCAAGGAAAGGGAGCCTGAAGTTCCCTAACTTGCTACAATGCAGTCCTGCTATTATTAAGTCTGCTGCTGAACGTGTGAAAGTGTGGGGGATCAACACAAACTTCACAGAAGCAAAGCCCTGTGGTAGGTGGAAACGGCAGCCTTGTCACAAAATCTGCAGAATGTGCTCTGAGGCAGTGCCACTGGAACAAAGCAGAGCAGTAGAAGAAACATCATTGTAGACTGAAAAAAGGAATCTCTACAGGCACCCTTATTCAGATCACCTTGAAGGTGACCGAAGAGAGAAGGGGTTTGTATTGGTAATAAACTAGAAAGCGAAGGTCTCACTTGAAGCAAGAGAAAAAGAGAGAACTGGTGTCAAGAAACAATACAGAAGATGAGAATGAGTGGAGAGGGAGGAAAGCAAGCTCTGGACTGCTCAGTAATGAGGTGTGCCCGTCCAGCATCCTGAGGAACGAATACTGTTAGAGAATATACAGGAACTGCCAAGGTAAATGAGCTTCCCTTGCAGGGGCTTATTCCTGAGGACTGTGAATTATTTCCATTGACAGTGTGCCACAACCACTATCCAGCTGAGATTGCTGATATCTGTCAGAGTGATTTGGAAATACAAAGAGACAGTCCAGTGATCGTAGAAAATGTGTGAGCAAAGAGATAGAGAAGACCTAGCAGAAACAGAAATGTCATGTTCCAGAATGCGCCGTGTCCTGGGACAGCAGAAAACCGTGGAGCAACATCTTAGGGACTTTGCTTTCCCTGGACGAAAGAAGTTAGGACAATCTGATTAGATGATGTCTCTCCTATGGACTTGTAAACATCCTTCAGCACCCTTGAGAGTTGAGAAAAATCAAATTTATTTTCAGAAGTATATTTCTTTCCTTCCCTTCCTTTTTGTTATAAACAGAAAGATACGTGCTGATTTATTGGAATCACTCCTTTCACTGTGATGTGCAGGACTAGTAATGAGCTACACTGTCTGAAACATGATGTTGGATATTAAACATAGCACTTCTCGAAAAAATATGCAATTCCTGTGATCATATAAGCCCAAGCTTTATTTCTTACTAATTGTATCTTACAGATTGAAACAAACGTAATTTTATTTTTAGAGGTGTACTGCTCTATTGCAGCTCTTCTGAAGTAATGCTGAAGGTTTTCTGCAATAATTCACGGTTGCTGAATACGGGCACCTTTACATTTAAGAATGTCATGTTCTGTTTTTTGCACACTTATAGTAACTTTTAAAACCTTTAGAATTGTTTAGTAGTATGTGCCTTTGTAACCAGGTTCTGTGGGTGGTACCTGTTGAAATAAATTGCCTGAAGACTTTTATTAAAAGAAAACAGCCTGAAGGTAATTGATCTGCTGCAGGCTGGAGTAGGCCCAGTTAATCTCAATGGCTGAGCCATCTCACAGCAATTTTATGAACCTTAATAATATCAACCCTTCAAGTTTCTAAGTGTTCCATGACTCTATTGATTTTGGCAAAAATTGAAATATAGGTTATAGGAGTTAAAAATCAGCAGAACGTATCACATTGCTCTTTTTTATGCTGGTTACACGCAAAACTCTATCCGGAGCCTGTACCCTTCAATCACTCAGACAGCAACAACAGACTCCTTTGGTTACCTTTGAATTTATAACAAGGCTACTCAATTAAAGTCAAATATGAAAAAGAGCAGACTGTGGGACTTTTTCTCCTGAAAAGCAAGTGGGGAAAATAGTATGTAGTCTTCAAACACTTGAAGGGTGTTCCTTTTATGCCTTCATTTATATTTAGTACGTAATAAACACAGATAAATGTTTCTTGCAATATGAAACTGCCACACATAATTCACGTTGGAAGAAGAGCCTGGGTACTCAGGAGACCAGCTGTCTTATATGAAAAATACTATTTCTCCCTTGTTCGCTTTTTTGAGATGAGTCTAATATGTCCTTTGCCATTATCTCCCCAAAACAGCTAGTGATAGAAGGGTGATTTTCCCTCAGCAAGCAAAGAAATGTGGGGCCAAGACAACTTGTGGACGCACAGGCCCTCTGTCAGCCCTACAGGCTGGTTTGTTCAGTACCAGTTTCTATCTTTAAACCCTTATTTGGGTGTAAACGGCCTTACTATTACCATAAAGACAGCAAAAACCATTCTGTTTTCATTACCTTGACACTTTCATTATCTCAGTAGCTGACTCTGAACCAAAATTACCCTCCTGTGCTAACAATATGCCAGCTATGTAGCTGCCAAACAGTTTTTTAAAATACTATCTTAGTATGGTATTTGCCACATTACACTCAAACCTTGTGTTTCACAGGATAGGATTCATAAAAATAATTAGGAAAAGAAGATGGACATAAAGAGGTTCTAAACATTTTAGAAGAAACCTACATATGTCAGAGGAAAAAAGTGGAAAGGCTAGGAAAAATAAACAGGAAAACTAGGAAAGGCTAGGAAAACTCAAACACAGAAAATTCAGGAGCAGAAACATAAAATGAAGAGTGCAGAGGGATAAAGAAAAGCCTTAAGACAGCAGTGAGGAGCACCTGGGAGGCAAGAAATAGGTACAGACAAGAGAGATAAAAATAAGAAGAGGTCAGGGAGGAAAGAGCAAAATGGATCTCTTTGGAGAGGTTGCAGTTACTGAAGAGGTTATACTCTGCTATATTTAATCAACATTATCAAAAAGTCATAATTAAATTAACATATCCCTTTCAGATGAGCCGCTGCCTGAGCGCTGTTCTGTGCTGAGTAGGAGAGCACAAGTAGGAGGAGGAACGGCGGCTTTGCTGTAGGTGAGTCTTGTTCCACAGTTGTGCTGTATATTCACCACTCTCCAAAGAAGACTAGCTGGAGTAGGAGCTTCAGGGATTGCTACTTGGAGCTCCTGAAGATAACTGCTCTGGAAAAGTCATGAGACACCTCATGTCTCAAGGGTCCACGTCACAGTTTCTGTGCGACGGGGCCTTTTAAACTCCGAACCCAAAGCAAGGATTTGGCTCGATCTGCATGGTGCTCATCAGCGAAGAGGCCGCATTGCAAAGGCAAACCCACAATAAAACTCCAGAACAAGGAGAAGGAGGAGGAAGAGGGGTGTCTTCTGTGGTGTGGAATCCCTCAGGACTAGCAATAACACAGACAAGTTACCTTCTGGGAGTTAAAAATTTGAGAATTTGGGCGGGGAGAGGGGTGACGGGCACCTCTGGGGTGGACTCAGTTTAAGCTGACGATGTTCCAAAGCTGAATTGCCCGGGAACGGGAAAAACAACTGAGAAAAACACCAAGAGGTGACGGAAGAGGCCGCAGCAGCGCAGGGGGCACGGCAGGCCCGCCCGCAAGGGGAG
>VZTD01003868.1:60783-273109 GCA_013397725.1 Rhagologus leucostigma
CCCTACCGGGAGGGGCCCGCGGCCGACGGGGAGCGGGACGTGCTGGGCCGCGGCCCCCTGAGTCTCCTGCGCGTCTGCGGAGACCGCCTCCGAGGTGAGGTTCTTACCCTGAACCCTGCCCCCTCCCCGCTCCCTCTGCCCCCGCTGGGATGAGAGCCAGCCCTTCCGCCCGGGGGAAGTGCGGTGGGGCTGAGCGTCGCTTCCCGTCCCTCTTTCCGGCAAGTGGCGGTACCCTTGCCCCGTGGCACGGGGTGGCTGTTGCCTGGGAAGGGAGCGCCGGGACGTCTTCCTCGGGAAGCAGCGATCGGGGTCCGGCGGGCGGGAACTTCTGTCCCGGGGGAGGGAGCGGGAAGAGAGGCGGGCCGGCGGTGCCTGGCACTGCCCGGGGCAGCGGCGGCGGGGTCGCGCTGCTCTGCCCGGGCCCGTGCTCCAGCCTGTCACAGCGCGGGGAGGGTGAAGAGAGAGAAAAGCTGACAAAACCCACACAGGGATCGGCGAGACGGGGGCGAAGGAAAGGGCTTTTTACCACTTCAGCATCCTTTGGGGGAGAAGTGGGGAAACGTGCTGTTTCTGTAACCAAGTCTTGTTAAAACAGTCTCTCTGGTGGTGTTGACTATCGCAGCTTGCGGTGCTGGCATGACCAGCTTATTTCTGCTGGAAAGGATGCAGGGTTGTGTATTCTTTAAAAGTCTGACTTTCTGCTTTAGCAAATTTGCCGGTAACATAGCTATGTAGAAATCCCCTTTTGTCAAGTTATTCTGTAAAAGTTGTTTCAGAAATTAAAAACCTGATGATTTATATAGTCACCTTAGTAGTCTCTCTGTGATGTGTAAAGCTTTTATGTGTAGTTACAAACTTGCTGTATGAAGTTTTTTTCAGCATTTGTGAGGTCTAGTCAAGATTTTTACATAAAACTAATGTTGCAGAATTTAGATGTCCTGTGTTAATTGATGCGCTTAATTGATGCTTAAGGTGCTTGTGTTCTTTTGGCAGTATTTGTTGTCGACAGAAAGGCCTTCATCACAAAAGCTGATAGCAAGATATGGCTCACATTCCTTCTGGGTAAGTAGAAGGAGTATATCACAGGAGGGAAATACTGATCTTTTTACCTTTCTTTCTCTGGAATTGCAAATTGTGTCAAAATATATTTGGAAATATAACTTGGAAAAAGAAAAAAACATAGCTGATGTTGAAAAGGGACAGGAAATAACTTCCTACCTGGTAACTTTTGTAAAGCTGTTACTGTAGCAGTTGATGTGGTATCACAACATTATAGGAAAAAAAATCCACGTATTTATGGATTTCTCGTATCCAGTTATTAATTTTTAGGAAAAAGAAAAAGGCAGCAGCTCCTATTAAGTAATGTAATTGCAACAGCTTGTTTGGGAAGAAGTATGGGTGGAAGTACATACAGTTGTAGAGGGATGTAAATTCAGATATTATTATCTTTGGGAATATTTTTCAGTAAGTAATGAAATGGGTAATGGCCAAAATCTTGAAAAAAACACCTGAAGTGTTTGCAAAGAGATGCATTCCTAAAGTTAACAAATGTTAAGTAATAGCATAATTGTCGGATGCACAATTAGATATACCCTGAAAGGTATTCTAGTAAAGACTGTCGGGGTATTCCAAAGATGCTGGTACTATTAATCACATCACCAGCAGTCCTGGTTGCCGAAGGGGGTTTCTTCAGTTTGATGAATTACATTGCAAAGTAGTAGCAGGGAGACAGCCCTTAGCTTACAAGCTAATTAATGAATAAAGTGTTCCTGAATTGCTTTACTTTCATCTATTTATTCAGCATTTCCTAGACTCGTAGTTACTTAAATGACATAGAAATGTTAAACTGATGGTCAGAATTGAAAAATGCTTTCCTCTGATTGAAATTTGGGAGCAGAGAGAGTTTTATAATTTGTGGAATTTGAATTTGTCTGTGAAACCCAGATAACCACTTAAATATTCCAAGGGGATATTTACCTTTTTAGCAGGAGTAAAACCTTAATAGCAAAGTATGTAATAACATACAGTATTTGCAGTAGCAAAGAATGTATTTACACTAAATATGAAATAGTGAGTTTTGATTAAGTTGAGTGGAATTTGAATTTTTGTTGTTGCTTTAAACTTTAAGGCCCATGTTTTTGAAACGGAGGCTCCCACAGCTGGAGCTGGTTTAATTATAGAGTGTGAATTTTTTTCTCTTACGGATTATCTCCAATTTATGCGCAGCAGTAAAGTTGTCAGACTTTCAAGGACGTTCTTATACAAGACTTCACCCTATTATGTTGTTTGGTTTTTTTTCCATAATGACCATTGACTTGAGGCCTTTTTCCTGAAGACATCCTTATTATATTGCACAGAATCTCAAAATGTAATAACTTGACTAAGCTAGCTGCAGAAGTAGTCAATGCTTGCAGGTTCCTCATTGTTTTCAGTTCTGCTGTATTCTTACCTGGTCACTTTGTGGATATTTGCAAAATATGAATCAGTTTATTTTACCCTTCACATCCTGTTGGATTACAGTATCTCAGCATTTGTTGTTCTCTTGGTAAATAAAGCCAAAGAATGGCTTTATTCTTCAGTATTCTATTTCCAGAGTTAAAATCCTTTTTATATGCCATTCATATTGCTTTTCTTAGAATAGCACAGAGGCAAAAATAGGAAATCTATCAGATTTTACATAATAGCACTAGTCTGCAAAAATCTTATCATATGCTTTGCTTTTAGGGATTCTTAGGCTGGGTGAGAAAATGGCATCTGCAAGTTCAAGTACATAGTAGCTGTTTAAGTGTTTACAGCATTAGGACTATAGTATTCCCTTCCTATCCCCTCCTTCATTCCCTCTCCAGTAGGGACATTAACAGGATCAAAGGATGGTAATTTAACAGAGCTGAGCGGCATGTTTGCCGTCAGAAACTGGCTTAGTGCAGTCTGTTGAAAAATGCTGATTTGGACTTGAAGTGGAAGTCTATGAATGAAGCCCATTGTCTCTTGGAATATGAGTAATTAACATTAATTGCTGTGTGATTATGAAAGGTCTTGACTTTGTACTGATAATGGAATGATACTGTGGAAATGTATATGAAATTCTCCAAAATAACTGTGAATGTATTTACACTTGCTGCATTGACTTTCAATAAAGCATTTACTGAAGGGAAGAATCAGATCTAAAGATACTGTTTCCTCTATGAAATAAGTGGTATGTCTGGATGTGAAATGTAATATCCATGACAATAGATAATTTATTTTTATCAATAAAATACTGCATATTTGCCTTATTTGGAACCACATGAATTTGAGTTAATGAACAGTACGGGTAACTAATATGCATTGGACTTTACTGTATATTCTTACCAAACATGTGATCTGTCTTAAAATTGTTATTTTTTATAGCTGGGGCGTGTGTATATGCGAATGTATTTCAGCTTCTAATCTTACTGGGAATTTTAGGAATATTGCTGAGAAATGAAATAATGCCTTGTACAAATGCGTAACTATTACTCAATAAGCAATAACTAAGAAAGGTATGGGCTGCTCTGTTTCTTTCCATACAATTACTGCAAAACATGTTTTTTGTATGGAATATGGTTTGCTGCATTGCTGATAGAGCTAATGTGCTTACCTGGAATTCCATGTCGTATCAATACCTGCTTTTCTGAAAAAGGCATTTGCAGCTTTCCCTGAGAACTAATGTAAATGTCCTTAGTATAAAAATAACTCCTGCAGCTCCTGAACCTTTCCTAAAACATTAAGTTCTGCTTACACCAAGCAATTTTGGTTATTTTTTTCCAGAAAGTATAAAAAAAGGTGAAGTTTTAAGTGAAAGACTGAGGTCTTCGTTTTCTAACTAGAACCCAGGCTTGTCTTTGAAAAACCATCCTTCAGTGATGGAAGTGGAGCTGTAAAACTCTGAAGGAAGTTTCAGTGTGGTATAGTACCACCTCAACTACTGTGCAAAGTGTTTAGCATAAGGTCAATGTTGTTAAATTGTACCAGCGGCTAGTTTAGAATTTTTTTTAGGTCATTGTTTTTTGTGCTTTTCTTTTTGTTTTTCGGTGGTATTTTTTTGTCTTGTTTTTGGTTGTTAATTGGTATTTTTGTTGGGGGTTTTTGGGGGTTTTTTTTTGGTTTTGGTTTTGTTTTTTTAAAATTTTATTTTTATTTTTTGTCTTACCCAGCTTCAGCTTGGACTTCTTCACATAAAAAACTTTAATTTTAAAATTAGCTCATAGTGCGGCAAAATACACGTAATGAACCTTGTGGTGACCATGATAACAAGTACTGTCAGTAGCAGCAGCACTTCCAGGATCTGTGTTGGGGGAATATATGGAATATATATATAATAAATACATTGGGTATATATACTAAGGCATGTGTGTACATTAAGTCCACTCCAATTCCACATTAATTTAGTGGGTTCGAAAAGGTGTTTTTCTTTCTCTTGTCCCTGCTGCTTTCCAGAAACAGACAATCCTAGTCTTGTAACATGCCTGAACAAATTCACTGACTCTCAGACTATATTCTGCACCAGCATGCAGGCACTGCTGTGTGTTTTACCAGTGTCCAAGCAACTTCACTCATTCCACGTCTTCAGAGAGGCAACGGCAGTGTCCAGGTGCTGGAAGGGGGGAAAGTGTGTGCCAGTCAGCACCCTGGAGAGAGACACGGTGCTCAGCACCTTTCTGGCCACAGCTGGCTGTAAGCAGGGAGGGTGGTTGTCCTCTCCACTTTCTCTCTGCTCCATACAACCTGTGTGAATAAGAGGGCTCTTCATTAACCGTAAAGATTTTCATGGATTAAAGACAAGTAGTCTGCCAGATGTTTCTATCGCAGAAAGCCGCTGTGTGCCTAAAGGGCAACCAAGCCTCCTTAAGTCTAGGAGGAGCACTGTGGTCCCTCTAAATGCCTTCCCATTATCCCTCACTCATGCAGGCTTTGCTTCCATGGTAAGCTGCATATGTTGTCAGTGCTGCCCAAGCCAAGTGGAGTGGTTCCTGCTGTCTCTGGATCTTGTCATGCTCCAGAGGTCAGAGACCTAGACCATTAACCCTCTGGTTTATCAGTGTTTTTCTCTTCCCTTTGTCCTTCAGATTACCTCCCTTGTTCTGTACCTACGTGGCAGCAGTGCAAATAATCTTCAAATGGAACCTTACTGCATGCAGAGTCTATCTTTTTTTAGCAATTATAGTCTCAATTAGATTTGTGTTGATTGTCACGGTCCAATTGGATTTTTCATATTTACAGCACAGTGTGCTCTGTAAATTAAAATTAATTTTATGGGTCCGTTAGGAAAGAAAACAAACAAACATGACAAACAAGGGCCAGTCCACTTTGTGCAGACTAGTCTAACATAGTCATTCACAAATTCATCACTTAAGTCATGAGGTTTTGAACTCACAAGTTCTCTAATTCACAGCTCAACTTGAAACTTCTAACTTGTGCACTTCTCAGCAAAATAATTACCGAGATGATGGTGGGAGCGTTCATCCTTCCTTTTCAGTCATGATGCTGGCATCCCCTGTATCACACCGAGAAGCACGAAAGCCTCAGGAGTCCAGCTGCTGCTGGATCTCCTTCAGAAATTTTGCTGAGCTGATATGTTTACACCTTAAAGCTTGGAAGTTTGATCTATAGCGTTTCCATGAGCTAGCAGAGTCTGAAGAAACTGCCAGACAATCAACACACCAGGAGGTGCAGGAGATGGTTGCAGGAGACAGCAGGCTGCAGGTGATAGTGGCTGCAGAGTGACCTTAGCCCCTTTCAGGCCGCCAGGTCCTGCCTGTTCGTTGCCCTTTGCCTTGACTGCTTGTAGCGTGCTTGAGGCTATAGCATAAGTTAGTGAAAATCTAAGCAGGAGTTGAGTGAGCAGTCACAGTAGGCGTCATAAAAATGCTAAAAATATTTATGCTTATTTAAAAAAATGCTTGCAATTCAGTTTTGTTTTTGATAACCGAAATGCGTGCATTAGGTGCTGGTGGGTCAGCTTGAGTGATGCAAGATATAGGTGGAAACACTGCCTAGTGCTAAATACCACAGAAAATTTTTACAGACCTGGCCGTGAAGGTTAATTCAGATATTCCTGTTCTTCTGTTTGCTGGAGTCTTGAGTACCTTCTGTGCGTCTCTGAAGTAGTACTGCAGTTACTGCAGTGAACACGATTTCATGTTCAGTTATTTAAATATTTGATTAACTTCACACCTTTTGTTTCCTTTACAGCTGTTTTTGCAGGAGTCCTACATTGGTAAGGTTAAATTTTTTGCTTCAGAGTAATATAGTATTTTAAAATAATAAAAATATAATTTTTAGTTATTTTTAGAGAAGATATTGGGATAATTTATATTTAGAACTTTCCTCTAAAGACTAAATTATCTCTGAGCTGAATAATTCTGTTCTTGTGAAGCTGACGTGAAAGGTTTCTTAAGCCTGTACAGAAACGAGTGAAGCCTGCTTTTCAGGTGAAAAATTGCTGCTTAATCATTAAGTGTCTGCACTTAAATTAAAATACATTACAGTATTATATATCATATGTAGCATTATAGTATTATTACTAATGCCATAAGAGAATTTAATAAATACTCTGTGTTCATATTTTTTAAATTTAAAATTATCTGAATAGATGGCAATATTGATATAATATATGAGTAAATTACAATAGCACTTTGTAGGTAAACTTTGGGTATTCGTTGAATGTTCTTTGGTATCTATTATTTAGTACATATTCTAAACCTCTTTGTTCCATTTTAATTGTTTCTTTTTTTTGGCAGGTGTCACATAACAACTCTGTTTGAAAATGACCGTCATTTTTCTCACCTGTCAACGCTAGAAAGAGAAATGGCTTTTCGTACAGAAATGGTTAGATTATGTTTCAGTGTTTGGAAAACTTTTGTCTGTAATCTGACCATGGGCTTTCCATAATTTCTTAATATGTTCTGCATAAGTATACTTATTGATCTCTTACAACTACTGTGCATTACACTTTTATGTGCAGAGTATTTGTGTGACTTGCAGCTGATCCCAATGAATGTATCACTTCACAGTTCACTTAAAATATGATCTAAAAGTATGATTCTGGAGGACCCAAAATACAAAACTGCAAGTACCTTATATCTTGCTTCAATTATAGTCTTGTTATGCAGCCTTCTTTTCTTATTAATTTTTCAATTAATAAATGTTGGCATATATATATGTGTGTGTGTGTATATATATATATACGCACACATCTTTTGCCTGCTTTCGTTTTGAGATTTGTGAAATACTATGCTAATGCATAGTTACCAGCCCAAATGAGAGATTTCCAGGTATGCTATGAAACAAAGTGGAAGGAAACCCACATTGCTTGTTTTGGTGGCAGTAGTAGAAGAGATTTGAAAAACTGGGTAGTCATCTTCAATAAGCCTGTCCTGTTTGTTATGTTACAAAATTTATTTAAAAATGAAGCTTGTATACAGTGGTTCCTGAAGCAGAAGTGACATCTTTAATTGTAAATAATAAATCTGTTCTCCTGTAGGGTCTTTATTATTCCTACTTCAAGATCATTATTGAGGCACCATCGTTTTGGAGTGGAGTATGCGCAATTATGAATGACAGGCTAACTGAATATCCTTTAGTGATTAACACCTTAAAAAGGTTCAATCTTTACCCAGAGGTGAGCTGAGTTTTAAATATAATACCTTCTGCAAATCTTTGGTTGTTTTAGCTTTGACTACAAATTTGTAAGAAATGTTACTCTGGAAAATGTGATTGTAAAAGATACAGTGACTAATGAAGTGTTGCTTAATACTGTACTTCAGTTCCAGATTTCATATGAGAAAGTTACCTCATACATTGTGATCAATTTCCAAACTTCAGGTATTTTCAATCAAGTGTGAAAGCTTTCTAGATTTTAGTATTTTGTGCCCTAAAGTTGCAGACCAGTTCTATACTTGTTGCCTTCTTTTGTTCTTTTCCCTGAAAGCAAGTAGGTTGCTGACATTATGTACTTCAGGAGATAAGACGTATGAAGTATCAGGAGTATGTGACAATAATGACTACAGTGATACAGGTTGCGAGAGGTTATTTTGTTTTCCATTTTGTGTAGGACTGACAGAACTAAGCACATCACTGTTCGCAGTGGCTGTGAAATCCATGAGTGGTAATAGTTTACTTAGATGTTGCAGAGGAAATTCCTCTGTGGAAGACTGACTGCTGTTGTTTTGAACATACTTAGTGTTAGACTTGTTACCTGGTTAGATCTAATTCCTACTCTGCTTTTTTGTCGGTAAAACATACGTGTGTTTTAAGTATGGAACTGCTGAGGTTTCTGTCTCTTAAGGTTTTGCCAGTGTGTCTCAAACATTTTGCAAAGGGAAGATTCCTTTGGTTAATGTACATTTCTGTAATTTCGTGTGTCAGCAGCAGCTTATTTTTATGAGAACCAACTAATAATGGCTGTGATTGTTGGGTACTAGCTTTTATACTCATTTTCCTGCTCTGTTGGAGCAGAGCTGCTTCCAGGAAGTGTATGTGTAAAAGTTCTTGGTGTGCATGTATTTGTACAAGTTGCATGTAGTGGTTTCATTTGCTTCTTAAGTCCTTGCTCTGGAAGAACTAAGTGCTGTATAGACGAGCACTTTTTGTTGCCCTCTCACATATTTAGGGTTTGCTTGGAATTTTTTTTAACTCCAAAGGGATTGCAATTCAGTTCTAGAAATGCCACATTGTGAACATCATTTGAATACTAAAGAGTTATTTCCTTTAGCTGACAAAGATTTATTGACTTCAGCTAGAGTCTGACTTCCAAATATCAAAGATAACTGGTCAAATGAACTTGTTCTTAAAGACTCATCGGTATCACCCTGAAAGATGACTAAGTAAATGAGATGATGAAATCAAAACGAGAACAATCAGATATAGTGGCTGATGTTCTGTAAGAACACTAGGTTGATTACAGTGCAAAATGTGTAGGCTTGTCTGGTCATTCTAGGACTATATTGGCTCGCAGAACTTGGTGATAAGGTATGAATTCATTCATCTTTTCTGTGCCTGTGTGGGCATGCAAAGCAGACAAATAATCTCCTCTGTTCCTTTCAGTCATTTACTGCTTAACGTCTAGCCTTCCTGTACGTAGTGCTTTGGGGTTTTTTAAATTATTTCTCGAGTACTCCTGTTTCCACATAACTGTATGTATAGAACTGTCAGTAGGTGCCACTTGACATTTGAAATATGTTGTCGGAATTTATAGAATTTTCTTATGATTATAATGGGGCTGGGTGGTGAGAAGATGCTTGTGGATTTATTTGTTGGCAGTAAAATTTTTCCTTCTGATGCCCAGTTTCCAGCCATGCTTCCTGAAAGTGTTTCATTTCCTGTTTGATATTTTTGGGATGTTTCCAGCTCTTTCAGCCCATTAGTAGCACTACGGCTGAATTTTAATAAAATGTTTGTTTGTTTAGTGGATTTTAAAATAAATTTCATCAAAACCAGTCTGGAAATCTCATTGCTAAATAGGATGTTAAATTAATTAAGAAAAATAAAACAATTCACCTGCATGTACAGGCAGTACTAGCCTTGAAAACTTCAAAAAAAGGAAAAAAAAGTAAAATTGTTCTGTAGCAATCAATACATCATTTATGTAAATTATACATATAAGCAGTAAAAAAATCTATTGAAAGCAACAAGGTAGTCCTCGTAGCTGTACAATGTTATAATCCCAATAAAGTTGATTTTCCAAGTATTTGCTCCATAGTCAGGTTTTTCTAGTAATTGTGGTGTTTTCATTTCTGATGCAGAATGGCAGAGAGATAACGTGTTAGTTTCTGTGGTGGAGAGATAAGGTGTTAAGTTTGCTCTCTTGATGTTCGTTGTTATGGAACAGTTTATATTTCTGTGTGTGGTGGTGATAATAAAAATGTGAGTTGAAATGAGGAGTGTTGCAAAGATCCACGTAGTTGGCTTTAAAAAGCAGACTCGAAGGGAACTAGTGAAACGGCTTGACTTTTCTACGTGTTCTTTTACAGCGAAGGACTGTCCTTGTCCGCAGAGATCTCCTGCGTCTGAAAGCTAGGCTTTTGTTTTCCTGGTTCTGCATTTACTACCTTATCTAATACGGAACAGTAAAAATTCCAGAAACATCACTGTGCTCCAACTGACCTAGCAATTTTGTACTGCTTGCTGATTTGCTTCCATTTTTATGCCCACATTAACTGTTTCATGTAAAGTAGCTTTCGGCAAAAAATGGGGGTTTTTGCATGAATTACCTAACCTGATACCTTTTTAGGGAGTATTCACTTGTAAAATTTGCAGCAGACCCAGGCACTTGTGGCATAAAAAGGTTAAGTTGATAAATTAATCATTGGATTTTTTTTTTTTGGCTCAACATTGGTTCAGCAAGAATGCTTTATGTGCGTGGGTAATGTCAGCTTCAAGGGTGGTGATGCAAATATGCTATACAGATATCCCTAACAAAGCACATTTATTCTCGTTCAGGTGATAAGAAGAAAGACACTGATTTGGTTCTCCATCCCTATTGATGTCTGTCTGGAGATGGGGCAGGTGTCTGGTTCATGTATGCACATGTACACTGCCAGAAGCGCCCAGGCACAGATGTTCAGAAAGCTTCCAGGGGTTCAGGACACTGTACTTTGTAAAGCACAGTGTTGAGGCACAGAGTCTTGATCTAGAAAGATGTAGTCATATTTTAAATATACAGGATTTACACTGGGAGGATGTGAAGGCCACAGATGAAGTGAGCCATGATGATTGGAGCCTTTGAATTTTAGAATCACAGAACAGTTGAGGTTGGAAGGGCTGTCTGAAGGTCGTCTAGTCTGAACACTGCTCAAACCAGGGTGAAGTAGAGCAGGTTGCTCAGGGTCATCTCCAGTTTCATTTTGAATATACTCCACCTCTGGGCAGCTTGTTCCAGTGTTCGACAATTCTCAAATTAAGAAAGTTTTTTTCCTATGTATAAGTGGAATTTCCTGTATTTGAATTTGTGCTCATTGTCTCTTCTATTGTCAACCAAAAAGAGTCTGAGTCATCTTTATTCTATGTCCTCCTTGCCTTGGGCAGCCCAGAACTGGACTCAGCACTGCAAACACAGTCTTAGCAGTGCTGAGTAGAGGGGAAGAGTTGCCTCTCTTGTCGTGGTGACATACAGTTGATGATATATTTGGCTTTTTTAGCATCAAGGGCTTGTTGCTGGCTCTAGTACAAATTGTCCACCAGAACTCACAGATCCTTTTCTGCAAAACTGCTTTCTAGGTGGTCAGCTTCCAACTGTACTGGTGCATGGTGGTGTTCGTCCCCAGTGCAGGACTTTGCATTTCCCTGCTGGGAAGATTCTTGTTGGCGCATTTCTCCTGCCTTTTGAGAGAGGTCCCTCCGAGTGGCACCACAAGGATCAGTCACTCCTTCTCGTATTTATCCTGCAGACTTGCTGAGGATGTTCCCTTGTGCCATCATCTAGTCTTAAGAAGTAGAACAGATTGGCACCAGATTAAAAAAATATCCGCAGCTGTCTCCTTATCTATCAAGACAGTCATCTCAGAAGGTTATAAAGCTGGGCAGGTGTGATTTCACCTTTGTAAATCTATGCTGATTGCTTCAAATCACGTTTTTGTCCTTTGTATGTTTGGAAGTGGCTTCCAGGAGGATTTACTCCATCACATTCTCAGACGCGTTGTCTGCTTTTCCTTCTTGCCCTTCTTGAAGATAGAAGTGACATAAAGAGTTTTATTAATTGTATGGGGAACAAAAAGAAAGAATCATATTTCTTATATATGTTTTCTGTGACACAGGGCAGAGGCAGCTAATACTGCAGTGGTGAAACATATTGTCAGTCTGGGAACTGCTGGGTTATAACTTTCAAAGCAGCTCAACTGGAATGGCCACATTACTCATTTATGAACTCTATAAAGTCAGTTATATCCTGACAGAATAGCTTGGTAATGTTATTAACTAATGACTTTGCTGTGAGATGAGTTGTCATATTTTTCTGTGTGTAAAGTACTGATATTTTCTGTGTCAGGTGTTGAGGTTTAATTGAGTTGTTGTTACAAGAACATTATAGCCTTTGCATGGAAAATAGAAATGCTCTCTTGCATTGCATCTGGAAGCCCTTTGCAATACACGCTTAAAATTAACCTATCAAAATTTAACAGAGTAAAAATCCTAAAGATTTGGTCCACTTATATTCTTGCCAGGTGGAAAAAAATTAATTTGCTTTAATGGATTCAATTTGATCATCTGTCCTCTGTCAACAACATCTACGATTTTAATATCTGATAAACAAAAATACTCGAATGAGGAACCTTCCAGACAATGAAATACGTAGGGGTTTTTTTCTGAATATTGCGGCTTGATGCATGAAATTATTTCTGTTATAAAGCATCTAAATATCAATAGGCATAGTTTTAGTCTATTAATGAACACTTGGTCTGTTAGATGCCTTTAGGAAATTACGGTCAAAAGTGCTAAGTTGCTGAGATAAATTCTGAGTTTGAAAATAATCCTGGATGAGGGCCAGTTGTCATGAGAGGTTACTCTGGGCAGAAACTTCAAATCCTGTTTTCTCCCTAGGTGGTCCTCGCCAGTTGGTACCGCATATATACGACCATTATGGATTTCCTTGGTGTACCAACAAAGACATGTTGGACTGTAAACAGAGGAAAAGGGCTTAGTCCTGTTGAAAGCTGTGAAGGTAAATTCTGTTTTACCATGGTTTCTCCTTGGAAGCATACAATTGTGGCTTTATGTTTTTCAGAAATAATAAACATTCCTGTGTTACCAAGGGTGAAAATGTGGGTTTTGCTTATTAGATAACTCCTTCTGCCTGGATTGAATTCCTATCCTGGACTTCAAAACTTCACAGTTGTGGTCTGAGCCTTCATAATGTTGGATTGTTACAAAGAATAAGATGTCGTAAATGTAACTGGAAGCCTACTGTACATGTATTAGTTTTTTGTAACTTCTGAAGGATCCCAAATACATTCCAAGTACCTACATTTCAAAATTTCCTCCCTCAATTTTGTAGATTTTTTAGAGAAATCTTACTTAGTGATTCTGCTGAGAAGAATCCTCTTATGACCTACTATTCAGCATAAGAATTTCAACCTTATTCCTTGATTTTGACACCAAAGCAAGGACACTGCCACTTTTTTGCTTTTAGGGTTTTTTTTTTCCCACATGTGAAATATTGGCTTGTCAAGTAAGTATTAAACAATAAAAGTACCTTACCAAGAAGTGCTTTCGAGGTGTTCTACAGTCAGTTCAAGCTGAATAATAGATGGTAGCTTGTGAAGTTGTTTCAATTTATCATTTAAAATGCTTTTGTGTGATGACAGGTTAGTATTTTTCCTTTGCACAAAGGCTGTAAGAACTTCAGAGCTTGAATGGTTCACTTTCTCTAATTTTGTAAGAAGCAATAAACAGTGTACAACCTTTCATTCCTGTTTTTCATAAAAACAAAACCAACAGAAGCACCAGCTATTGAGACTACTGTGTTTGGTGAGCATATCATCATCTTACTTTACAAAACCGTCTTGCTGTATTTTCAGCAATGGTTAATAATCAGTTCTGCATAGGAAACTATAAAGTTTCGCTGCCATTCACTTTAATGAATAAGGCTTTTTATGCTGTATTACTGAAATGATTAGAGCCAGGAGGGTTTAAAGAAATAGTGGGAAAGAGAATAACAGCAGAGGAGCGAGTGCAGAAGTGTCTGTTAATGAATAGATTGAAAGACTTGCATTACTGGAAAGTATCTTGGCTTATAATGAAATAAAGGAAGCCAAGAGCATTGTGTGTGATATGTTTAAAGATGGATTTACTCCTGCAAGAGATGGAAAGTGAGAGTCTAGGATTAACAAACCTGTTCTAAAAAGCTCTATGAAGTCAAAACAGAGTCTGCAGAATATTCTTAGTAGTACTTCTGCCTTCTAAACCTCAAAGGTTTTCCTCTGCAGTTAATGCATCTCTCTTGGCTTATTCTGTCACTGCCCCAATGCTATGTCTGCCCCTGTTCTTCCTGGTTTTTTTCAAAGCTGTGGTTTTCTGATTGAATTGTCACAATAGTCTTAATGACATTTACTTTTTTTTTAAATTGTCTCTTTCTGTAGATATATTGAGATATTATAGTGATAGTTTATATACAATATAGATATATTAAGATAGTATACTGATTGTATGGTGCTTTATAACCAATATGGCCTTTCTTCTATATTTGACAACATATATTAACTGGTTTTTGTTAGGGTTGGGAGACCCTGCTTCCTTTTATGTTGCTGTGATTTTTCTATTGAATGGATTCATGATGTCACTGTTCTTCATATACGGTACATACCTCAGGTAAGGCACTTGAGACTGAGCTTTTTAGTTGGTACTAGCTGTCAGTTTTTAGACAAAATCTGAAAAAGTGAATGTAAAAATATTTTTATGGGATATTGATTATTTGCTTGTACGGCAGTAGTGCTTTTTTTTACGTATATATTGTCACTAAAAAAATACTGAAATAGAGAAGCTCTTTGCTTAAAATAAATGATGATGCTGGAAAAACATTATGGAAAATTTCAGTGAGGTGGTATCTCATTGATACCACTGGGTTGTGGGTAAAACTAGACACTGTATATGTTTTAAACAGCTTTTGACGTATTTCTGCTCTTAAAATTATCACTGTAACTCATTTTTAAACACAAGTTGAATGACAGTGTCCTTTTAACCAAGACTGGGGTTTTCCCAATGCTTTGCCTCAATTTGTATTTGCATGTATTTCCATTTTAACTTAACTGAGAAGGCAAAATATTTTTTGACATAATGGATTCTTTTGGACAAATTGTATGCACTTCCCTTTTTCTATAAATTTGTGTTTTCAGCATCTGTCCTTACATTTCAGGAACTGTAATACACTTTCATACAAAAATAGATTCTACATTCAGCAGAAAAGCAGAAGTGGAAATACATTTTCTGTTTACGTCTGTTTTCATGTGTTGGTTTTGCCAAAAAGCGAAAGGCAGCTATATTTTCATCTGAGAGATGTGATTGGTTTTCCCCCTTCATTTATTTTCTGGCTTCATTGTCGTGGTTTTTTTTCTTGCTTTCTCTGAAGCATGTGCTGGTAGTTCAAATTAGGAACAGCCCAGGGCAGACACTGTCAGTAAAAAGAGGAAGTTGCCTAGTGCATGTTTTGAGGAAATAGGTAAACTTTGAATATTTGTGTCATTAACTTGTAATATTTTTCTTAAGGGAGTTATACAGAAATTCACATTTTATATATGAATGTCATTGAAAAATCAGTGAGCTCTTTATTTCTCACTACTTTGTTTAGAAAGCATAGACCTTCAGTTTTGTTTCTGGTGTGGTGTGGGTTTTTGCAATTTTTTATTTTATTTCTAGGGATAACATTTTTGATGTTAAGCACATTCTTTTTGTCATTTTTCATATTAGTGTTGAAGCTTTTGGAATTTATGGGATGTAAGGTTGAGTTTTATGTGCAAGAGTGCACAATTCTGGAGATTGTTTTAACACTCAGTTGGTATCTTTAATCCTCAGATTTTGTACCCAGAACCTACTGATTCTGTTTGACTTGTATATTAGTAATGGGTGAAGGATCTGAGAGGATTTGAAGGGGGTTTTTTTGGTTGGCTTTTTTTTTGTGTGTTTGGTTGGGGTTTTTTTTTAAGAATCTTCACAGCTGGCTGCTGCTTTTGTTTAGTAGCAAAAATGGTATAATCTGTCATTCAGAGTAGTAGTGAACTTGTGTGCACAAAAATGTTCTTTGCTTTATATCACGTAACTTGAGTAACTACAAATCTGTTCAAACAAATTGCAACCTTATCTATTGCTCTTTTGAAATGGGATAAATCTAAGTAATATCTTTGGGTTTAGTTTTGCTGTTTATTCAATAGGTGAATTTCATTGGTTTGGAAATGGAAAAAATCCTTTAGTCAAGGGCTTAAAAAGCTTCCTCATGTTAACATCGCATTTTTATTTCACATAAAAATTAAATTGTATCTTGCATTGACCATATAATGAGTTAATTTTTAAGTATGTTTTTTGAATGTGCTTAATTTGATTACCCTAAATTAATCTTTAGATTCAGACCAAAATTTCCTGTTGGGTGATTCAGCATGTAGATTCTGAAATTTACTACTCAACATCTTAGGGAAGAAGTGCTGCATTTATATTGCCTGGTTTTTAAAAGCACCAGGTGTAATGACCTAAACCAAAATTTGTGAGCAGTGGAATAACTGTTTTCCAAGTTATTAACATTAAAATTGGTGTTCTGGAGAAAAGAGTTGATGTATGAAGAACTGGTTTGTTCTGAAATAAACACTGTCTGACTAACTAGTATTTTAATATTGTATGTACTCTGTTGATTGCCTTCCTTTGATGCTTTCAAGCATTCCTCCCTTTCCCCCAATAAACTTAGCTGTACACAAGTGCTGCTTCACATTTTTTAAGCAACATTGACCATTATAAGATTCTGTTGTACCTGTTTTTCCTCTTCTTTTCACAGTGGGAGTCGTCTAGGAGGCCTTGTTACCGTGTTGTGTTTCTTTTTCAATCATGGAGAGGTAGGTCTCCCTCCCCCACCACCCCTTTTTTTAAAATTATTATTGAAGTTTAAGCTAATTCTCATTTCATTAAATGTAGTGATGCTGCATATTTATTTGAGATTGAATTTAAATAACTTAAATTCAATTAAAATAAATAAATAAGACACAATTGAAAGCAAAATAGACTATGACTGGAAAATGTATAGCACAGTCTAATGTCACTTTAATGCTTAAAATAAAAAATCAAAGGAAATATATTGTAAATTGGTCCTGAGATTGAAACTTAGTAGCACAATGACTTCAAGTTTCAAAACATCAGAATACTCTATTTTTGTGCCCATTCCACACATAACTGGGCTTCATGTACCATATGAGTAAGCTTCAGAAGCTTCTTTAAATTGCTATATGTGTTACTGGAAATTCATCCGTACAAAGAAAAGTGCAAAGAAACCTCTATATTACTGATACACTGTACCCAGGATACTCAGAATTTAGAAATAGTGTATGTATATAAAGGATTCCAATGCTAAACTTGTTAAGTAAGCTGCACTGCAGGAAAGAAAAAAAAAGAATCTGTCACTTAAGATATCTCCTGGTTTTCCCAGTTAATGCTGTTCATGTCATTGTTTGATATTTCGGAAGAAAATTCGTAGCTTTTATTCTGATTCCCTTGGGCAGTTTTGTTTGGGTTTTTTTTCGTTAGTGCTTGTTTTATGAATGGAAATTGTTAAAGATCTTCTAAATGGAAACTAACTACCTTATAATTCAGTTTAAGGTTGAATTTATGTTTTGTTTTCCTATTTTACTGAGCTGAACTTGATAGAGAACAATGAGTATTAAGAACATGTAGTTGTACATAACAGAATTAAAGATGCTTTCAGTCGCAGTAAGCTTTGACAGTTTTCTTATAAAACAAAAACCTGTGTGATGAAATCGCCATTTTATTTTCAAGTTTCATTTGAAATATTTTTCTTTAAATATTCCCCATGGATGCATGGGGGATATTTAAAGAATTTAAGCATTTAAGAATTTAAGCATATTAAAGCATTGTCACCCATGGATGTTGAACTGCCTGGTTGAGACCAGGTAAACATTAGAGTTACTAAACTTCTTTTGTGCTCTGCGAGTGTAAACACAACATTTTATGTGGATTTCTATTCTTAATGGCATCCTGAAGTGAAATGATGTTTTATTCTTTGCTAGAGAATGCTAGTAGAACAGGCACTGTTTTGCCAGGTCTGTGAAGGTGGCAAGTGTGACTTCAGAAGGAAATGTGTTGAAAACTCCAAGGTGGTGGGAGCAATAATGAAAAGAAACATTTATTTTGCTGTGGTACAAGCAGTTCTATCCATAGGAGACTGTAGGAGAGCTTTTCTCTCTCTGTCTGTGAATGACTTGACTTAGGAAAAAGCACAGATAATGTATTTTGGAGAATGGTATGAAATCAGATCTGCATAGCTCTACACAGATGTAGTCTGGGTTTAGGTAGTGCTGAAGTAAGGCGACCCTGATTCATGCTCAACTGTATGGATTTCTGGAGAACAATAGGAATTACTTGCAGAGGTGCAGCGTTGGGTCTCAGCTGGCACTTCGTATTTGGACTGTAGCTGCATGAAATAACTCAGACTTATTTGATATTGTTGTGTATATAGTTATGGTACTACACGTAGTTACAGGCACACAGGTGGTCTCTCCTCAGTGGCTGCTCTGTTGAATCCCATGCTGTGGGTGTGCCTGTGTGTGTAAGAAATACCCAGCTTTTCGATATGCCTGTGATGATGTGCAGATCGTCTTGTGTGGGTCGACAGTGCGTGCAGTCAAGCTAGACCAGCTGCTAAAAATTTCCTTTCCTATTTGGGAAGGATAGGACCGAGCTACACGAGTAAGCCTGATCTGCAAGTCTTGGTACCTCAGCTCTAGTACTATGTAAAAGTGGTATGTAAAAATGCTCTCTGGCTTTGAGCTAGTGACCCTAAGGCTGTATGTTTTTATTGGTGCTGTGCTTGTGCTACTGTGTTTTAATGATTTCAAACTCAGACAAATCTGATAAATTTCTACCTGCAGCAAAGTGAGTTTACAGCCTTGATAAATCATCCCCAGATGATTGGGTTTAGCATTACGTACCAAATATAGAAAAGTAGCACAGCCCACATTAGTCAATCCACTTCTAAGGTAATGCTTCGTTTTTATGGTTGTAAATGCTCGTCATTTTTTTCCCATCTTATCTTCTCCAGTGTCATAAGATTTGGTAAATCAAATGTTGCTGTAGTCTTGAAAAATATTCAAAATTACTACACTGCTTTAGAATAATCATTATTATATTTATTGCTTATTAAAAAAAATTAACTCATCACATCTGTGCAGTCAGCTGAGGACAGCACATTAGTACATATATTTATGAAAGGTTTATTTTAATGATAATTGGTGCAGCTTCTACAAAGAGTGCTTCTAGACATCAGGGACTGTGATTAATGTGGTGGGTTTCTGTACTTTCATTTTACACTATTAATTTAACATATTTGGGAAAGAGCAAGACAGTAAGCAAGGAATTATATAATGTTGATTTTAGTGACTTTTTTGGTAAAACAATATTTTTAAAAATGTTTTAAAGATTCTAGGAAGCAAAGGAGAAGGAACATCCTGGCAACAGTATCCTACAAGCTCTTCATAGATTCATTATGGTCCATGTTATGATGAATTACATTTTTCTCCTGTAGTTGTAAAGAACCTACTTCTAAATTTCGAATGCAAATCTATTGATAGCCACTTTGAACCCATTTTTTTAATGTCAAAGTAGTCCTGTAAAGTTGTGTTTGTTCTTTTTTATGGTCAGTGCAAGCACTTTATAAAGAGCTGAATATAAACATTGGAGACAACAGTTGTAGCTAGCCATTTGCTATGAGGCCCATTATTTATTTGTCATGAACCCCATTAATTAAGAAATTAGTGAAAAAAACTATTCAGTTGACTTCACTGTGTTAGGCTTTGCTTTATTAGGGTTAAAGAGTGGAATATATAAGTTATGTATAAGTAGTATAGGGTCTGTATAAACTTAATTTTCATGAGTTTAGTGTACAGGCCTGTTTTGGAGGACAGCTTCAGATTTTATACTTAATGTGCTGTCACTAATAGAAATGTGAAGTGTTCATAACCTAGAGAACTCCAACATAATGAGGAGTATATTGGTTTATCCTTCAGATTATCTCCCCACGCACTGTCTCTAAGTGTGGCAAGTCACTGCCTGAATTTGAGAGTGATTTACCTGGAAGAGTTGATAATTTCAGCAGAACCAGGGACAAGCAGCTGCTGTCCTGCTTTTTTCGTGGATGTTCTCTAGCTGCCACATTTCATTTTGGAAAAGCAGTGATCTATTTTAATTAAACAGTGCATATTAGGCCTCAAGTATGGAAGCCACTTCCTTTTCCTTCCTCTTTTCTGTTTCCTGGCTTGTTTTTTTTACCTTTCTAACTAAAACCTCGTGTAGCTTGGTTTTTGCTTTATTGGAGTATCTGTAGTCATTCATTTTGAAATACAAATGCATGGTTTTAAGGAAATGTATCAGTGAATGTTACCATCTAACCCAATTCTTTTTTTTAGTGCACTCGTGTCATGTGGACTCCACCTCTTCGTGAAAGTTTCTCGTACCCATTCCTTGTGATGCAGATGTTGCTTTTGACCTATATTCTCAGGTACCTCTCAGTTTATACTTGGGTGTTTAAAAAAATTGAATGTCACAGGACATTTATTTAAGTACCTTTATTTAAATATTTATTTTAATGCCTCCATATGCTATAACAATGGTATCATTAACAGAGAAACTTTCCTGTGGCTGTTACATTGCAGACGCTGCACCAGTAGAACTGCAGTTATATTACTCACTTAATAAAAGGAAAAACTTTGCAACTTGAAGACATGATTAACATAAAAATCAGAATTACTGTGTTGGCAAATACGTGTCTAAAGTAAAAATCAGAATTTTTGGTTGATGTCCCTTCCTTCCCATGAGAAACAAGCTGATACTTCATCAATTGGTTTTGTCCCTCTTGGAGAGTGGTATGTTGGCTGCACATAGAGTAAGCCTATGCTTTGCAACAGAGGATGCTATAGGCACCCATAAGCTAGTATGTTCTTGCAGTTTTCTAATTAACTAGTCTCATTAACTAGTTCAATGATTTAGAGCAGTCTAATTACATTAATGCAGGGACGCTCTTGAGTTCATTAGCCCTGCTTTTCCATGATTCTTTCTGGCTTGCAACATGATTATGTTACTCTCTTGTCTCTGCTTTGGAAAATAAGCATGACCTTTCATACTTAAGGGTTTCTCCACCAACTCCATTGCATCAGATTTACAATGTATTTATGATTTAGCTGAACTTAGTACTTATAACCACAAATTTTCCTTTATTAGGTCATACTGATTTGTAGTTATTGATGTTTAAGCAAAAATATTTCATGCTCATGCTTTCTTTTCACTGATTTGTGTTTTTTATATGAGGAAAAGATAGGTGCTCTCCAGAATTTATTGAAATTTGAAACATGATGTGTTTCTGAATTGAACTTGAAGCAACACAGGATTAAATATTTTAAATAGCGTTTATTTCAGGACATGGAGAATAGACTGGGGTTTCGGTTACAGATGAGTTTCATGTATTTGTCATTGTCTCCTTCCCTGAAACATCACTCAGGATTGCTAGCAGAAAGTTGCAGAAAGTAAATATGGAAGAAATTTGAGAGAGGAGTTAAATCACTTTCAAGTGCAGACCATTCTGAAATAGTTGTGATTTCAGCTGAAATGGAAATAGTTGTGACCTGACTGTAGAGTTGTCACGAGGAGGTGAAGGACTTGGCAAATGACATACTTTGGCCTGCTCTACTACCTACTGCCAGGAGAAGACTTGTTTGGTAATCAGTGACTCATCAAATAGTTAAGAAACATTAAGCATCAGAGCTGTTGTCATGGAAACTCAAGGAAAAAAAGGATATTAAATTTACTTGAGCCAGTCTTATTTGTAGTTGATCAATATTGCTAGTTATTTTCCAAGGTAACTGTTTTTATTGCATTTTCTATTGTACTTTTCAATTATATGCAAACACCTGTGTAATTGTACTTACTGATGCCTGTTCTGTCTCTTTTTCCCAAGGATTCCGAGTATTAATACAGGAAGCTTGATTGCACTGTGTGTTTCTAATATCTTTTTCATGCTTCCCTGGCAGTTTGCTCAGTTTGTTCTTCTAACTCAGGTAAGCCCATATTTACCTGTAAATAGCCTCTTTGTCTAATCTGGACAAGTGGACTGCTTTGTATAGACAGCCATTGAATTCACAACTATACCAGCACTTTCCTTTTAGCCAGATTTCACTCTTGCTCTCAGGAAAGCTTCTCACCATTTATCACGTCAATATTTTTGTAGTCTTGAGTTTAAAAGTTGACCATTTACACCACTTAGCATTCTGTCTCCAGGATTAAAAACATTTACTTTTCCCATAAAAACAGCCTTCAGCCTGAGATCAGTACTTTAGAACAAGAAAAAACTTCATATTTTGAAGTACTAAAATTAAAAAAGGCCTTGATCCTGCATCTCTTCAGACTGTTCTAAATTTTTAAATGTACCAGTGTTTGCATGGCATGTAATATCTTGCATGATTCTGCATGATTCCCTGTTTAATTTTGATGAGTCTGTGAGTCGTGCTCTAATCTGAGATTTTGGATAGTTGAGGTAACTTTAGTTAGCACTGAAATCTAGTGAATGCTAGTGGGAACAGTAGGATACTGTCATACAGCAACTTTCTTAGTGTTTGAATTGGTTGAAATGTGGCCCGTTGACTGAAATCCATCTGTGTCTCCAGACCTTTTCACTTGTCTGCCTTACTTGAAGCAGATGTTGTTTGGTTTGAGTTGATAGCTTTAAACAATCAATATAAGCTGTGATATGCAAGTTTTCTAACAGCATAAGAGGAAACCAATAAATTCTTTAAAATGTTAAGTGAAACTTGTCACTATAACCTGTTTAAGAAGCTGAGCCTGAAATTTGAAATTACAGGTCCACTTCATAATTTCCTTAATTTCCCATATGACGTTTAACAGGCTGTCAATAATCAATAAGTCAACAAGTCTTATTTTCCTCAGCAGCAAATTGTGGATGTTTCCATACTTTGCTGAAAACTTAAAATTACTGAATAATTCTTTAATGTTTTTGCCTGATACATTTTGGGAATTTTGGGTTTGGTTGGTTTGGGTTTTTTTTGGTTTTTGGAGTTTTTTTCCATTTTTGTTTGGTTTGGTTTATTTTGTTTGGTTTTTTTTTTTATTTTGTTTTAAATTTAGAGGTGGACCGTAATGTGTTAGTGCTGCATTTTGGTGACTTGCATTTTTATAAAACTGAATACTTATTTCTTAAATATTCAACTATATTTGATAATTCTTATTCAGAGCACCACAATAGGATTTTTGAAAGAAATCATTATGAAATGCCTAAGTACTTAGCAAAAAGTAGCAATAAAAATTAATGATTGTTTGAATAATCTTTTTTTGCATGAAAGAGTATACCAGTGCAAAGTGTTTTAACTTCCCTTTCACTTTTGATTTTAGATAGCTTCATTATTTGCGGTGTGTATTATGGGTTATATTGACTCCAGCAAATTACAGAAGATACTATCTGCTCATATGGTAATGCTTTTTTAAAAAAAACCTTAAATCCCCTCAAACAGGTCAAAGCATGAAAAGACACCATTTGTCTGAAGTGTTTTCCTTAGTTGCACGAAGGTTGAAAACATGCAGTAATAAAGGAGGGAGGGATCTGGATTGGAATTAAAATTTGGTTTTGAAAACTGCTGTAGTCTTGACCATGCAAAGATCACGTGGTTTAACTATTTTGGGAGATACCTAGAAAGGAGGACAAGAAAATAAATTATTAAGCTGAAGACCAATTTTTCTTTTTTTTTCAAAACTGGGTGAGAAAGTCAAGAAAGAAAGGACATGATAAGTAAAAGATGTTTCAGTTTCTGCATAATACCTGATTTTAATTTTTAAAGTTGAGATAATGATCAAGTTTTGCTCTTTGAAATGAAATTACAGTTTTAAATATAGAGGAAGATGCAGACAAGTTTTTTAAAGAAATGTGATTGTGTTTAAAAATATTTTTTTCGCTAAAATTGTGCTATGCTAACTCAGTGGGCAAAAAGAGAATATTTCCCTAGAAAAGAAACAAAATCATATGTCATATGTTTTCAAAAATTTTTTTGAAATACTGTAAATGATAAACTAAAGGCAGTAGTAAGTTCTATGCAACTCATTTCTCATATAAACTGGGGACAAAATAAGCACATTTGTTCGGTAGTTTTTTGACAGAAGCAAGATGACGTACTTAAGCTTTCTGGCTTATGTCAATAGCTACATCATAATTTTGGTGCTGAAGTGCCATAAATAGCCTATTTTCAGATAGATAAACAGTCATGTTATATGACAGGGAATAATATAGTGAGTCTCGGTAAACTGCCAGTCTGTTTTGTGGTGTTTTCAATTTTTGCGTCCCCCTACTCTCCTCCTTCTGTGGAAAATGAAAGCCTTAACTATGTGAAGAGGGGAGTAGAAAAGTCTGCAAATTACTACGTTATTTTTCCTTATTCGTGTGTATAAAAGAAGACAGAGCTTGCTTATTGATTTTTGCCGTCCAAGTTGGAAAGTGTAATTCAGATTGCTTTCTGTTAAAAAAGAGAGCACAGTAGATCAGGATTTTGGATAAAAGTTGTATTTCAGCCTTGACTTTCAAACTCATATAATTAGGTGCATATGATTAAACAGTCAGAGTTCTGCTTCCTTGACTTTGATGATGATGGTATTTAAATACATGTTTGTCAGTTAGGAAAAAGTAGGCATCAAACATTCTATTCAGCCTTTTTACGTTTGTCCAGGATTCTAAGAGGTAACAAACAGGATGGAGAACTCATACAGTAATTTGGAAAAAAATGAATATGTTAGAAATAACTTCAGAAATGTAGCTATTGTATCACATAAATTCATCCTAAGACCAGGATTTGTTCTTAAGTACTTTAAAAAAAAAAAATTAAAACAATAGTCTATACTTGGCTACCTGCTGCCATTAAGTCCTTACTATCAGTGTTTTCCGAACAAGTCTGCAAGTGTGAGTATCAGGCTTGCATTTTGCTGTAATGTAGGTGTTTTTAAATTTAAAGCTGTTAACACATTAGGTAATCCTTACCTTTTCTATTTGAAATGGAATTATTTTTATTTTCTTCTTTCAGGTGTCTCTTCTGGTGTGTTTTATTCTGATGTTTGGTAATTCAATGTTACTGACATCATATTATGCTGCATCTTTAGTAGTTATCTCGGTAAGTTGCTTAAGAAGAATCAAATGACGTGTTAAGACTGCAGTGCTGTAGTGTTATATATGTATTGATGTAAAATATGAAACTGCTGCATTACCAGACCAGATGAGAAACCTTTCACATGAGAAACAGGATTAGACGATAAAGATATCTGGTGAAAGTGTAAATACTGATTCAAGAAATCATGGATTTACATCGAAACCTCTTTTTAAGAGAAGTTCAGTTAAGACTCAGCTCTTCTACTTTTATAGCTCCCTTCTTTTTATAAAAATATAAAATTTACCATGTATGTAATTTTGATCAGAGTAACTGTAAAACAAGAACATGAGCAAGGAGGAGCTTCATTTAAATGCTTCTTATTTGATAGCAAATCCTCTAGTGCAGAACAAATGACTAAACCATATATAACAGTGGTTTAAGACTGTTTGAAACTGCAGCATCGTAGTGCTGTTTAAGTAAAATTATTCACTGAACATTCATCATCTCATCATTCATTATCTTAATTTTTCCTTAAATAGGAAAAAACCCCACAACCTCTTTCAGTTTCATATGGTTCCTCATAATGGATTTATGTACATAAAGAAATAGGAGATAAGGTGTTGTGAACAGATCCTATTTAGCTTACTGTAAATCATCTTAATTTCTTATTCTTTTTGTCTGCTTGTTTGTTTGTTTATATTTCGTCCATCGAAGGAGTGTGGTAGTTTCTCACTTATGCTAACAAGAAGCTGCCTTGGCTGCATATTTGCTGTAGTATAGTTTGCTTGTTATAAATCCTTTCTACTTTCTTGTAGCAGCTTTTTAAATGATATATTAAGTACAGATTAAGTTGAGTTCTCAGCCTGTTGAGTTCCTTGCCTATTTTCTGCTTTGAAAAAAGTATCTGTTGTTTGTGTGTTCTTTGGATGCTTATATTGGCCTCAGTCTCACATATGGACTGGATTTCTGGAAGCTTTTAATTACATTGTTCATCAAATTAGCCTAAAATGGGTCTTCCTTGTGTCATAAAATGAACGTATTGTGCAACAGAAAAGAGTGACTCCTACCGCCCTCCATGCTCTGTTGCCTTACTTGAAAATTGTTTGTATTATGCTGCCAGTAATTTATTTATTGCTTCAGTCTCTTGTCATTCACGGAAGCAGACAGAATTCAGTTTCTCATTGGCTTTGATTTGAAGAAGCTTAGAACTGAATCTCCTTACTTGTTCAGGGGAAAAGTAGTCTTCCATTAATTGTACTTGAACTGCAGTAAGAGTTTTTATGTTGGCAAGTTTTGCCAGTGCAGGGTGAAATCGTACTAGTATATATTCATTCGTATCTCAGGTTGTATTAATTATGGAAGATTTTTTAATAAATAACTGTGTGATGCAATAGGCTTACCAAAAGGAAAAACCTCTCATTCAGGGTACTAGAATAGCTTGTTGTTATTACATTACCTGAAAATGTGCATTCATTTTTTTTATTAGGGAATTCTTGAATGGAGTCCAAAAGTCTTGAAAAGGCGCAAAAGAGAAGTCTATGTATGGGTAAGGAATTCTATATATTTTGAATTTCAGAGAAAAACTATGACCTTTTTTTTTGTTTTAGTCAAGTACAGAAATAAGTTCTGGTTTAGTTTCTAATAATTGAAAATCAAGGAATATAGCTGAACTTCTGTCTTTAATAAATTGTCAATGTTCCCAGCAATTAATCTTAAATTCCTAAAGAAATAAAGAGGGCATAAACATACATTGATATCAGAAAGCTGAAATAGCCTTTAACTGGCAACACGTTTAATTTTGAATTGCCAACTTTACATGTTTACAAAACCTAAGATCCATATGGAAATCCTTTTAAAGTAAAGGTCAATTTAGAAAAGGCAAGTAAAAGGCTAACAGTGCTTGCAGAAATGGAGATTGATACTGCATTAGGTATTCACTAAAATGTCTCCTATATAATTTTTTAAGGATATTTTTATGACAGCAGCAAGCATCTTTAAATTACATAGGGAAGCAAGTCGGAGTAAAACACTGTAGGGTGTGTGGGTGAGGTTTGAGAGTAGTAGAAGTCATGTCCAAACAGGGAGAACACTCCCAAAACTATTACGAATAAAATATAACACTGTAGAAAACATGGGAAGTGACTTGCTGCTTGAGACATAACGTTCATGTGTAAAGACATATGACGTAGGGGCATACCAAGACTATGGCTGACTTAGGACAGGCATTCTTATTAAATGAAGGGTAAGCTGTTAGCAGAACTGGATGAAATTCATACAGTTATTATAAAGGAATTAGAATAGAAAGGTATTAAAATATTTATTGCAAACTGAGTGCATGTATACATGCATGGAGAATCAGAGTGTAGGCAAATCTCACTTCAGTTTTCTGAAATGGAGATCCAAGGAATTTGTGAAACAGCAGACTAATAAATCTGTTTCTTGTAAAAGAATAAAAACATGTACAATGAGGAAGTTGTTAAGTTGTATGTATGTGCAGCATAATGGGAGACATCCAATGCAGCCTCTGTGGAAGGAAGTCATGCCTCGCAAAAGTGTTTGACATCTCTGAAAGATGTAGATAAGGGTGTGTGGGTGAATGTAATGTACATAAATTTCAGGAACTCTTTGGAGAAGCTGTCTAACTGGAACTATAAAAGAAATTAAACTCCGTGAGATTAGGTGTGAATGGTAGAAGGTCAGAAACAAAGGGTGAGATTAAATGGTAAATATTCAAAAGACCACCACGACCCTAAAAGCGTATATAAAATAATTGATCCTAAATAAGGTCTTACCATTCAGCAGAGAAATCTCAGTATTCTTACGGAAAGTTCTCTGAACACGTCAATTCGTTACTGAGCAGGCACCAAAAAGGAAAATACATGATGGAAATCATGGAGAAGGACCTGTAGAGAAAGCAGAATTTTTTTTTTTTTAATTTTGTAAATTCAGACATAACATCGTAAATACTGCATGTAGCCTGTCAGTGTGTCTTACTTAAAAAAAATTTAAACACTGGAATGCCTTCCCCCAAAATCTACTACTATTAAGTAGAGTATGAAAATAATTATTAACGTAGATTCACCAAGTAGCTGTTAGATATAAATATGTTAGAATTCTACGTCTTGTAAAATAAAGGTAAATATGACAAAGCCAGTGGATAAAAGTAGGACATAATTACAGTTTTTTTAGTGCCCCTTACACTAGCAGCAATAAGCTTGTAAGAAATAAAAAAGTTACTGTGGAAACAAAAAAAACAGAGGCATTCAGTAAAGGATTAGGATACCTTCTAGGTATTTAGGTTTCTTAGCAGCCATTAAATGAGACGACTGAATGCAGCCCATCGTCACATAAAAACCCTGGTTACATTAGGGCAAAGATCAGTTTGTATTTTATTGCATTCTCTCTGAAAGCATCTGCTGTGAGTCCCAAATACAAGATATTGAGACAGGTTGTCCTATTCAGTCAATCCAGTTTTATAAAGAATCAGATAGATTAAGCTACAGGGCCAAGAATTTAACCTTCCTGGTACAGAAATAAACTTGATACATAACAAAAAGTAGTAACTGTACATACTTTGTTTACATTTCCATCAAGTTCTAACATCAGATTATCTTGAGACAGAGCTATAAATCAGCAAATTCGTCCAAAGATTTGAATTACCAGGGTAGCACAACCTGATAATGTAGAGCAGGTCTTGTCCAAAAACAATCCCTACACACTGGTATGTGCAAAACAGATGGAACTGACAGTGAGGCTGCCCTTGTTTAAAGTTAACTTTGGTACCCCCTCGGCTACAATGTTGTCTGCAGGGGTACAGCTGTAGTGTAAATCAGCTGCACAAAATTATTTCAGCTGTAACACAGGAGATTTTGTAAGTAGTAGCTAAATTTAAGAAGCCTTTTAAAAAAGAAAAAAATTTGTAAAAGTTAAAAACATATTCATTTCATGCTAAATATATTTTTCAAGGTCATTGAAGGATGTGCATGGTTATTTGGGACAGTCACCTTGAAATACCTGACTTCTCTTGTGTTTGGAATAGCTGATGATGTAAGTTCTCTTATCAGAGTATCTGGTTGGTGTCTTTCAAAAATTTTGTAATTCTTCATATTTGATTTTGACATCTTACTGATATACTTTCCTGAATTTCCAGTATTTGTTTTGTAGAAGTGGGGGAGAGATTGTGTATTTGCTTTTTCTTTCATTATGTTTTACCACTTTGATATGTTATTACCAAAATTTGTGAAAACACAAGTATCTTTACTTTTGCCTTAGTGAATGCTCTGTGTGTTTGTTTTTAAATGTGGATTTATAGGGCTTTGTTTGTCTTGGGTATCTTCTACCTCCATCTTTTCTTTATTAACTCAGTTTGTCAGTTCACTCTTCTCTGAAGCTAGTTTTTAGGACAGTTTTGAAATGCTTATTGTAGCAAGTACAGTCTTTGCTGTACTTCATTCAGCCCCTTTATTATATTGTTAAAAACGGGTCTGCAGGTGTGTATTAAGGGGTAAAAGATAGGAAGGTCACATCTTAAACTACGGCTATGCAAAACTATACTCGTTGAATCCAGTCACAGTGGTAACACCCTTTTTTCTGCTGTTTTCTGCTTTTTATTTAACACTGAGTCCAATCTGGGTTAGACTCAGAGACATTATTTAATACACGGGAAGTAGATTTTTGGTGCTCTTGTAACAATATTGTAAGTGATATAAACTTCTGTTCTAATTAAAAATATTTCTCCTACAATATAATTTCTCATATTTATACTATTTTGTTGTGGAAAACAGGATAGTTTTTGCTTACTACAGTTTGGTATTTCTTTCCTGTATATCCTACCAGGCTCATATAGGAAATATATTGAAATCTAAGTTTATTGGCTACAAGGATTTTGATACTTTAATGTATACCTGCGCTGCCGAGTTTGACTTCATGGAAAAAGAGGTAATTTGGTCAAAATATGTGATTGCAGCAGAGGGAACTTCTTGCTTTATCTTCATTTGTAACTTAAAACATTTGAGAACCACACCTCCTTCTGCCATCATAAGTTCAAGTGCATACTTGTGAAAAGAGGAATTAATGCACTAAAGCTAAATTTAACTGGGCTTATTGCATTTAAATGAACTTAAACCAAAGCAGTGTTTTGATTTTGGATCTAGGAAATACGCTTGCTTGAAAGAAAGAAGTGCTTCCTCAGGAATAAATGAAAGGTTACAGTTCTGCAAACGAGATCTTATGGGGCTCTCAGTACCTGGTTTTGAGTATATGGAAAATGTACTGAGAGCTGCAAAGGCCTTATGTGGTAGGTTTAGACTACAGAACAACATTGAAGCTTTGTAATGTGGCATTAATAGACTTCTTTTACTTTATCAGTATCTAGATATGCATTTAGAATATTTATGGGTTAGTCAACCCATAGTACTCAAATTTAGATGAAATATAATCTATCTCTCATCTTTGGATGGCTTGCCAAAGAACTGGAAATAATTTACTGATGACCTTGGTATTACGTTTTTAGCATGATTGCCGAGTGGAGTTTACATTTACATTTTACTCCAGGAAGAGCTCCTTATATTATTTTCTTTAAAAGGTGGTTGGAATAGTTATAGATGAAGGAAGGCAATTAATGAAGTTGATTTCCGTTTTAGACTCCAGTAAGATACACAAAGACTCTGCTATTACCAGTTGTTCTGGTGGTTTTTGGGGTAATCATCAAAAGGGTAAGTGTTTGATTTAGTGAGTCACCTTTACCTTGCATTTACATTTCAGTTTTTTTGAAGGGATTGCTATTTATTTATTTATTTATTTATTTATTTATTTATTTATTTATTTATATATTTATTTGAGATGGGAAGAAATTGGTGTGGTGGGTCAACCTTTGCTGACTGCCAGGTGCCTGCCAAGCCATGCTGCCGTTCCCTACCCTCAGTATGATGGGGAAAGAAGAGTAGAAAGATCTCATGGGTCAAGATAAGTACAGAGGGCTCACTCTCTGGTTCACTGTCATGAGCAAAACAGACTTGAACTGAGGAAGATCAATTTAATTTTTTGTAAATTAAAAATAGAGTAGGACTGCAAGAAGCAAACGCAAAACTGAAACCACCTTCCCCTCATCCCCAGGCTCCATGGGTCCCTTCCATAGGCTGCAGTTCCCTTAAGAACTGGGTTGGCATAGGTCCTTTCCATGGGGTACAGTTCTTCAGAAACAGACTACTCCAGCGTGGGTCCTCCACGGGTTGCAGCTCCTGCCAGAAAACCTGTTCCTTTGTGGGCTCTTGTCCATAAGCTGCAGTTCCTGCCAGGAGCTTTTTCCTTTGTGGGCTCTCTGTGGGTTGCAGCATCCTTCAAGACATGTGCACCTGCTCTGGCATGGGGTCCTTCACAAGCTGCAGGTGAATATCTTATCTGCTCCACCATAATCCTTCATGGGGCTCCAGGGGGAAAAAAAACTTACATCACAGTGGTATTCTCCAAAAGCTACGATCTCATGGTTATCCTGGAGCACCTCCTCCCCCTTCCTCACTGACCTTGGTGACTTCAGGGTTGTTTCATTCCCATTTTTCTCACTGCTCTCTCTTAAACCTGCTGCAGAGTTACCTTTTTGTAAACGTGTTATCAATAGAGGCCCCACCACTGTTGCTGATGAGTTCAGCTTTGGCCAGTGGTAGATCTGATTTGAAGCTGTCTGAAACTGGCTCTCTCTGACATGGGGACAGTCCCAAGTCTCTTCCCACAGAAGCCAGCCCTGCAATGCCCCTGCTACTGAAACCTTGGCACATAAACCCAATACAGATAGAAAAAATACAGGTTTTCAAACCATGTATTTAAAATTCTGTATTCTCTTTACAAAGATTTTTGCAAAGGTCCAGTCCTGAGTCAGTGATAAAACTTGCTTTGATGTTAAGCGCCAAAAAAATTTCTGTTATTTAGCTGATGAATACTAAAATTGGAGTTTGTAACTCTTTTTGTAAATTTGATTATGTATAATTTGTGTAAAAACAGCTTACAGTTTGCACAGGAACAGATGGGATAACTGCTAACTGCCTGGCTAATTAAACATACTCTAAAAGAAGTTTTAGCTAAAACATTGCATGTCTTTTATCTTTGCATTATCTCAAAAAAAGATTACCCAGGTGTAGTCTAATTTAGCAAATGTGGAAAATGCTTCAGAATGCTTTTGAAAGTTTGTTCATACTTTTTGTTGTCTCTTGTTTTCTTCAGGCAATTAAATATATTCTGTGGTCCTTATCTCACACAGGCCGATATGAAAAGCAAGTATTGTCTTCTTTTTTAATGTAAAACTGAATTTTCTGCTGGAAGTTCATTTGATTTGCTATATGCTACATAATTCAGAATTCTACAATATGTTGGTCCTTTTTGAGAGGTTGGTTATGTGCAGTTCAGTAACTGAATGGATGTGCTATAAATGGTATTTTTATATTGTAACTAAAACTAAGGTTAGCTGCTAAACCTGTTTTAGACGTCTTAACCCATTTATGCCTAGATGTCATATTTAATGATTTATTTGCTGCTCTGGTCGTAAACCAGTATTTATTTATGTGCCTTTTTGCTTTTTTACTGTAAATAGTGAAAGCAAATTCCTTTTTCCCCATTATTTTCTTCCAGGTTATAAAGATACCTGAGTTTCATCTCATGGAAGTAATTAAAAAAACCTGCTAAAATCAATACTCAAGATTTCCAGATAGATACAGGGATTGAGGAATCTGATTTGCAATTACTGATTACTGATTTGCAATTTATTTCAAAACTTGCACAGAGGGGAAAAAATTCTGACACTTGACTCATGCTCAGTGGATTAGTTGCATTGTGTAACGCCATTAGAGATGCTTTTAAAATAAAGCCAGTGCTTCTGTAGTACATAAATAATGATGGGTTTTGGGTTGTTATTTTTTTCAGAGAAGAACGTTTTAACCATGGTGAGGTAAGATTCTTTTTCTGCACAATTTTATTCCTATGTTAATGCAAATACTCCATATTGAAATGCAGGTTGCAGTGGGCTGATGCTGATACACGTGGTTTATTTGAAGCTAAGTTATTTGTATCATTAATTCCCTCATCAGCTGGGTCTGGTATGTCACCAGAATAACTCTGGAATGTTGAAGAAAGGAATATACTGGCTAATGGGGGTGACTGTGCAAGAGAGGAGTCTTGGGCCTTTACTGTAGCTGTTCAAAAAGACACCGAAATTAGGCTGGACCTTCCATTTTCCACATGGAGACTGAGAAGGAGATTGGTTCCTTTGCTGGAGTCTCACATGACATATAATGTTCAAGTTCTGTTTTGAAATAGGCCATAATGAATATAACAGTACACATGGTTCTTTTTAGTAAAATTGTGCAAAACAGTGTAGTGTGTCCTCCTCCAGAGCCCTCAGCAGAGGAAGAACATGGACCTGTTAGAGCAGAGGTCCAGAGGAGGTCCACAAAAACAGAGGGATAGAGCACCTCTCCTGTGAAGACAGGCTGAGAGAGTTGGGGTTGTTCAGCTTGGAGAAAAGAAGGCTGCAGGGAGACCTTATTGGGGCCTTTCATTGCTTAAAGAGGATCTATAAGAAAGACAAGGATAACTTTTTAGCTGGGCCTGTTCCAACAGTACAAGGGATAATGACTTTAAACTGGAATCAGGTAGATTTAGACTAGCTATAAGGAAGAAATCTTTTTACAATGGGAATGGTGAAACACTGGGGTCAGGTGGCCCAGAGAGTTGGTAGATGTCTGTCATGGTTTAACTTCACGTTGCCTTAGGGGAGATTTCAATTGGATATTAGGAAAAATAGCCAAAAGCGTTGTCAAGTGTTGGAACAGGCTGCCCAGGAAAGGAGTTGAGTCACCATCCCTGGAGGCGTTTAAGGACATGTAGATGTGGCACTGAGGTCATGGTTTAGTAGTGGACTTGGCAGTGTTAGATTATTGAGTGGACTTGATCTTAGAGGTTTTTTCAAACCTAAATGATTCTATGATAATCAATCAGATAAAAGCACTGATTGCAAAAATGCCTCTGATTTAGCACAGCACTTTGACGAGTAACATAGATTAATGTTAGGAGTAGTGAGTGACATCTCTGATGCTTTTTAGAATACTAAAGCAAGCTGCTTCCGATTGTGTGATTATCAAGGATGATCTTATTTGCTTCTTTTATTCAATACTTTGGTATTTTGGGCACTAAAAAGCAGGATCTCTTAACATCTATAAAGAGGTTATACAAGAAACTTTACATATATAATTGCCTGTTAATGTCTAAGGGTTTTTTAAATAGCTAGTTATTTCTCTAGCTCCTTTTCCTTTTATTGTTAATGTTTATCCTTCCTGTTACTCCGTTCCTTAGCATGCTACATGCACTTTAGATAAGAGATAACAAAGTCATTATCACGATCTGAAATATCAATATCTTTGCTTTGACTTGGACTCTTTCAGACAAGCTTGTCATTTAAGCTATACTGAAAATGAAGTTGTGTGTTTAAGGCAGAAATGAAGAGTATGCAAATATGCTTCTGTGTCTTGTGGTTTCTTTTTTCTTTTCAGCTGGTATTCCATGCATTGCAGCTGTTGGCATACAGTGTCCTAGCAATTTTAATCATGAGACTAAAACTGTTTTTAACACCACATCTGTGTATTATGGCTTCCTTGGTGTGTTCAAGACAGGTAAGGTCTCTTTTATCCTGTAGCTGTCTCAGTACTTACAGTATTACACAGATATTTGTCCTAAAGCAGATTTCTCTGTGTGTAATTGCTGAATCTGAGGGTACCAGATAAAAATAAACCAGATTATATTGCCTGTCAAAAAATGGTTCCATTCTCCCCTCTTCCCAAATAAAGCACAAGGCTTGCTTTATGCATCTTGTCCAATAACTGCGTTATTATACGAGTTAACATGCTGTGTATTGAGCTTGAGCACAGGGAGACATACACTAGATTTTGCTGTGTTTGCACACCTCTATGCCACTGCAGATTTTTATTGACTATTAATTTTATCCAGTGTTTGTCTTTGTTTACACTGTGTTTTCACAGTTCTTCAGAGCTTACTGCCTTGCATATTTTTTGTCTATTAATTTTTTCTGGAAGTCTCATTTGAAGTCTTGCATGTTGAAAACATTACAGTCTTAAAAATCAGAACTCATATGCCTAACGCGGATTTAATCTTTCTACTTTGAAATCATCTATAACATTAAATATTACTAGATTTCCTGCAGATATAAAAGGTCTTAGAAGAGGCTTTCCATGTTTCATTATCTATGTTTTTGAGACGTGAACGTGATTAAATCTCTATTTAAATAGCTGTTTTAGAAGCTTTGAACATGCAGCAAAAGTAGGGTAAGTAGTCTGTTGTCTGGGAAGCAAGCAGGGAGGTAGATTGAAAACTGAACAGCTGGGCCCAGAGGAGGTGGATCGGTGGTGCAAAGTCTGGTTGAAGGCCAGTAACCTGAGGGGCTAGTGCTGGGTCCAGGACTGTTCAATGTCTCTGTTAATGGACGGAATGATGGGGCAGAGTGTAGCCTCAGCAAGTTTGCTGATGGTACAAAACTGGGAGGAATGGCAGGGTCTTTCAAGTGGTGCCCGGTGACAGGACCAGAGGCGATGAGCACAGGCTGAAACGCAGGCAGTTCCCTCTGAACATCTGGATTCTTCTTCACTGTGAGGGTAATAAGCACTGGCACAGGTTGCCCAGGGAGGTGGTAGAGTCTCTGTCCTTGGAGGTATTCAGAAGCTGTCTGGACATGGACCTGGGCACTTGGCTCTGGGTGACCCTGCTCAACCAGCAGGGCTGGATCTTCAGAGGTTCCTGTCACCCTGCATTGTGCTGTGATTTTGTAGAAAGTGTCTAAAGGTGAATTAGGGTGGTATGGCGAAGGCAGTTCCTGTCTGTGAAACAGCTGATGACCATGTCAAACAACTGGAAGATGAGTGAATGAGACAGAATTATGCAAAAAGGAGAAAGCTATCTCATGTTAAGCCAGCTGAACAAATGATTGTTTTCCAGAAAACTAAATTGCTTCCTGAATGATCTTTAGAGAAGGGCAGTTCTTTATGACACTGGACAGGTTACACAGTATCAGTCTGCTTAAGTGTTGTGCTCATCCCTTTCTTGATGCCTGATTTACTTGGCCTAGGTGAAAGTGCTGAGCGTCTGCCAATATCAAACGAATCTGTACAGTTGAAATATAAAATGCTAAGAAATTGTCAAAACCTCTTTCTTTAGCCACCTTGTAATTGAGTACTGGGACTTAGTAATTTCCTCTACATGCTTGCTATTCTGGAAGATTCGCAGGTGTTCGATTTTCCAGCTCTTAGTTGTTCTTGAAATACTGACATCCTCTTAGGTGGTCTGGTTGTTTAAGCAATAGCAGTTGCCCTGGTTATTTTTCTTAGTGAACTTTCATAAGGTGTTTCTGAGTAATTTGAAATGAAGCTGCTTTTCAAAAGTCAGAAAAAAAAATGAAAAAAATGTTCTTTTAATATGCAATTTCTAGATAACAGTTACAATTTAAATTATTTCTGTCCAAAGTTGATTTGCTCTTAGTTCTTTTTTTAACTGTGTGTTTCTTGATGGGCTTTTCTTCCCTGTCGGTTGTGATGGTAGTAGTAGTAGTACTAGTAGTAAAGTTTTGTAGTGAAGTTCAGAACTAAAAGTGTTTATATATTTTGTGCCATTGTAAAATCTGTACAGATTTTTTTTAGCTGTATGGCGATTTTTTTTTATGCACCTGAGTAATAGCATTTCGGTAATTCTTCCTAGATCACTGTGGGTGTTTAGAACTGCATCTGAGGTCATCAGGCCAGTTAATGAATGCTGGTGTTTCTCATAATTGTTGTGTGTTGGATCTTAGAGGATGCCCCATCATTAGTGTGAAAATTTTGGAAGGGAGGACGGGTTCAGAGTATTTTGTCAATATTTTTTTTTTCTGCTGCTTCCAACTACATTTTGGCCCTTTGGTTGTTCTGCTGTTTCCTGTTGTAGAGTGAGAGTAAGTTTCTCAGGGAGCTGCAATTGCAGATGATAACCTGTTCTGGGAGCCGCCCCTGCTGCACCAGGTGACTCTGGTCCGCTGACTTTTCCTTCTTTCATTGCAGCATCATGGAGGCATAGTTGGCTTGAAAGAAATAGGTCATGAGTGCTAGGGAAGGGCTTTTAGATTGCTGTAGTTCAGACATTTATTTTGTGCAGAAGGGGATAAATGATCAGCAGCCCTTTGTAATACAGCCTGGGAATATCCTGGCCCTGGCTTGCGCCTTAGGAGAAGTGTTCAAGTGAACCCAACTTTAGGTGAACAAAGTGAAAATAAAATCAATTTCTTTGTCTTATTGTTTGTCAAGGTTCTTTTGCCTGTTCAGTGTGTTCCCTAGGTTGGTACTGATTGATACCCATAGAAGACAAGCTGGATTTTTTTCTGGTCTGACAGATGTGTGCTTGCTTTAGTAGGGAGAGGCTGGTAATCTTCCAAGTACTACAAGACTGGCTTCAGCATGATAGGGAAACACGGGCCCATAAGGCTGTTGAACCACCATTGAGCAGATCACTTCTAAGACTTAAGCAAGCAATAAGAAAACCTTTTTTTGGTTCTTGTTTTGGTTGATTTGTTTGTTTTTGTAGAGCCAGGAAAATATCAAGTGGTTTTTAATGAGCTTTTCTATCCTACTGGCTGCTGAGCAGAAGTAGTTTTTTGAGGCTGAAAAATCTGACTTTGTGTGTGCAATACTGATCCAGAATTTCTTAGATGGAGGAAGATGAGAAGGGGAAGATGGGACTTGTGACCAAGTGGTTGATTAACACTCGGTACATTTATCACTGGATAAAGTTTTAGATGTTTGAATGAAGTATAAGTTAATAAGTGACAATTTGGTTTTATAGATGCAAGAAGAATTTAAGCAAATTTAACATAGGCAGTTATCGTACTATAATTGAGGTCAACACTATCCTTTCATCTAGCAGACCATGAAAGTTTATCTGCAGTGTTATGTTAGTATATCTAACTTATGTTGAGGCTAGAAATTATTGTTTGCATATGGAAAAGAAATTTTGCATGTTGTATTCTTTCAGCCCACTGCATGAATCCCTGCACTTTCCATTTTTCCATTACCAGCAGCTTGTGGCAGCTGATGGGCAATAAAAATGATAATGTTCTTTTTCTAATAAAGAATATTTTCATTGTCTGGAATGCTTTCTGGTGAAAAGAAGTGACCTAATGTTGATTTTCATTGGAAAGTAATTCACTTTATAACACATTTTCAAGAAAGGATTTTTAATGAAATAAAAATATAAAGTAGCTGCATCTTTGCAAAGGGAGTAACTCCCTTATTCTGTACAATTTTAAGTATTAGAAACCTGTGATTAGAACCTTTACTTCTCTTAAGTTGAACAAAGAGGAGTAAATAAATTAGGGATCAATTCAGTTTTGTCATTTAATTTACTGTTTGTGCTTCAAGTTAGGCCCAAATCTGCTGTTGTTTCTGTTCAGACTTTTAACCATTTATATCCACACATTTCCCCTTTCTGTTAGGGGAAATTATATTATCCTAAATGAAAATTTCAAAAACAAAATAAAATAAAATAGCTGGAGAAAGACTTAAAGTATTCATTTGGAAAAAAAAAGCCAACCAAAACCCTTGAATTGACAAAAAAACCACATAAGGAACAGCATGCCATGAAAGAAATGCTTCTCTTGCATTGCATATATATTTAACCATTCTGGGCTCCTTATGTAAACAAAATAGCGCTAAATTCAGAGACTTTTAACATCAGTGAGGTTTTATAAAAGCGTGACAGTAATGTAATTTTCTTTGATTTGAAAAGCTGTGGAACTGTCAAAGTTCTAACATGTCCATGAAGTGACATTTTTGCAGCTGCTGGTAAAAAGGTTTGCTTATGTAGCGCAGCTTACAAATGAAGTCGTTTCACTTCATCCTTCCAGATCCACACAGTGGTCAGGCCTATTTGGTATATTAACTTTCCCTGGATAGTATTGCGGTTCTTCCTAGAGTGTTTAGTGAGTCTTTAAGGATGAGAGTAGAGTACGCTGTATTTTTGGAGAGGTGGCTGGAGAATTTTAATAATCTGAGGTAGTTTGTGGTTAGTTTATAAGAAAGATAACACTCACTACATAATTGGTGTAGTCAGCCTAGTGGGAGCTTCTACTGAGAGACTTTGTTTTATTGTCTCATGCTTTAATTAAAAAAAAAAAAACAGGTAATGGTACTATGCGTGAAATGTATTCATTTAGTGCAGGTTTGATATTTTTGATGTGTGAAGCCTTCTAATTAAAAATAGCTTGGGAAAAAATGTAATTTATACTTTCTTATTTAAGGTTTAGTTCAAATATGGATGAGATAAAGTGTTCTGCTCAAACTAAGCTTCAACACAGCAAATTTAGTACTACTTCTTTTAACTACCTATTTCAAGTATTTATGAATATTTGCTTAAAGCCTCCAGCAAATTGTCTTTAGGAAACAATGCAAGCTCCAGTTCAAGAAAGGAAAGAGTAGGATTTAAAGCAGCATTCAACTTATTATCCCCAGGTCTGTTTTTCTGATATGTTTCAGAAGTTTGCAGTACAATCTCTAATCTGTACACTACAGATAAAAACTCTAGATGTAAATAGGAGATAAAATACTGTAAAGGTCCGATTAGCTTTATTGAATCGTCTTTACTTGCAGATTTTGACATTTGAGCTACAACTTTAAAAGTTCACATTAATGTGATTTTTTAAAATTTTGTAAAATTTACTTGGAATTGCAAATGTAATGTGCAGTGTTTATTAAACATGAATAATTTGTAGGAATTATATTCTGAAATGTATATAATATTATTATATTCTGAATTATAATACTGTGAATTTTAATCTAAAGCTTAGTGGAGAAGCAATAGCAGAGAAATTTCACAGTGTAAAATATGTTAGGTTCCTCGTAGAGAAATAAAAATGAATTGTTCTGCATACAACATTACAGAACTGTTGTCTAGGAATTAATTAATTCTTGCATTTCAGTTGTTTGGATGGCTCTTCTATAAAATCCAGCCCAAAACATTGGTCTTTGCTATTTTAGCATTGATGACAATAGAGGGATCTGCAAACCTTCGAACCCAGTGGAACATCATGGGAGAATTTAGCAATTTGCCACAGGAAGAACTTTTAGAGTGGATAAAAGTCAATACCAGACAAGGTAAACTATTTAATAATGTAGGATGTCCCCATTTACTGTGAGATCGAACCATGGAACCTGTCGTGAATGACTGCAGAGGTGTTGCTGCTATCTGTGGCTTTGTTATGTCTACTTGTCCACATAAAAGCTATCTCCAATGAAAAAGAAGCACCAAAGCTTGCTTTGTTAGACTCCAGGCTACTGATCTGGAGGTTCTAACCACTGGGGTAGTATTTTCAACAAAAGCGTTTTTGCCAAGTCCAATTAAAACAGATTTTTGCTTAAATGACACTGGTCCTGTATGTGGGTCCATGATCACCATTTTGCTAGAAGAGAATTAAAAATGTATGTGTGTGTTGTGGTTGCACCCCTCCTTTTCCTAAAATGTGTCAGAAAACTGGTTGGAAACAAAGTAGTTGCCTTGTTAGAAGGAAAATATGTTAAGGCCATACTGGACTGAGATTTTATTGCCCATTTAACACTGGTGAAAGAAGTGACAAATAAAAGTGTGTTGTTATAATGAATATGTCATTCTACCCACTCAAGAAATAAGATGCATTAAATAAGATGCATTAAATCTCCGTTCTTAGATGCTTCGTTATCTAATGGCTTATAATGCGTTCAAGGTTTAAAAAAACCAAACTAAAAAACTGATTTTGTGCATTTCCTGCTGATGCCGCATACGGCCTTTTAAAAAGGAGTACCCTACCCTCTTCAGGGTTTTTCTACAGAATTGTTGTTCAGGTATTTGAATTGCTTCTCTAACTTTTCAGTTCCTCATTTCAAAAGTGCCTTTGATTGTGTATTTCAGATGCAGTTTTTGCAGGAGCAATGCCTACAATGGCAAGTGTTAAATTGTCTACACTTCGTCCTATTGTAAATCATCCTCACTATGAAGATGCAGGATTAAGGTAAATATTGCAGTTGATATTTTATTGGCATCTGCTATTGATTCTCATAATGTTTGTAATACACAGTAGGAATGGCACCATGTTATGCTGTAAAATTTGTTAAAACCTCATAGAACTGGATTTCTGATTTCAGTCAGATTGAAAACTCATGCATTATTTCTTGAGGATTTGTGTTCATCAGAAAGGATATACTCTAGGGACAGATATGGTTTCAAACTTACATACAAAAAAATCAGAATTAAATTAAGGAATTGGATTTAATCTGTAGACTTATATCCTTTCTTCATTTTAGTTACTCCTGACATTGTAGAAAGATACGATTTTTTTTTCCCAAGATAGCCAGTTTATTTATTTTTATTAGTTTTCTGTGATTGGCTGTCATTTTTTGTGATAATTGGTTAATTATTGAAGCCGAAATTTTGTAATGGAGTTACTAAGATTTGTACTCTTGTTATTTTCAAAATCAGGACATTTGCCTAAATTGAAATTGATTTATCTGAGAAGGTCATGAATCTCTTTTACTAAATTTAATATTGCAGCATCATTTTTTTGTTAATTTGGTGAAACTGCTTAAAAAAACTCCAGCACAACAAGGAAACAGCAAGATAGAGAGGGATAAAAGAGAAAGGGCAAGGATTCATTTTATATGCTTTATGTCATTAGTTCTCTGCCTGGCATTAACTGGCTTTAACTTTTGGTCAGCCCTGATTTGGTCAGACAGAGGGACTTGGATGATCACTGTAGGTCCCTTTGAACTAAAATATTCTACCCTAGTTACAAAAACACGGGACAGGGCATGTTTGGGGAAAATAAGGTACAGGCAATACCTGTATTAAGTATCAGAAAATGAATGGGAGTTAACAGCATCATGCTTTGCACATTCAGAAGAGGACATCACTGGATGTGATATGGACTGGCCTGGGTTGGAGGGACCCTAAAGGTCATTTGGTTCCAAAACAGGATTATGGTGTCCAAGGGCTGATTTTGCTTGATCACCGTAGGCGGACTCCAGGTCTTGTGCTCTGCATTTCAAAATGTCCCAGCAAGGGCAGTGTGACCATAGTGACACACAGTGAGGGTAGTCTTTTGTGGAGAAACTTGGCAGATGATTGATTCCTTCTGATCACCTCCAGTCCAGGCAAGATCATTTCTAGCCTTGAGTATTACATGACGAATGCAGTGCTTTGTCATCTTTACGCTTTCGGATCACAGTAACCATGGGTCTTGTTACAAAGTTGTCTCCTGCTGCAGAAAAACCAAAGGGCTGTATACCTTGTTCTTGGAATCATTATATTTGTGAAGAAATAATCACACTTAAGCAAATGGCACTATTAATGTAAACTTTGCTTTAGCATGGTTACCTTGTGAAATAAAAAAGCCTTTCTCTCCAGTCTAAGGTTAAAGCTTACATTTTCATGCTATAATGCAGCTAACTTAGATTTTTCTTTTTGAAGGGCCAGAACTAAAGTAGTGTATTCCATGTACAGTCGAAAACCTGCAAACCAAGTAAAAAGAGATTTGATAAAACTAGGAGTGAATTACTACATTCTTGAAGAGTCATTGTGTGTAAGCAGAAAAAAGTGAGTAATCTACCTCTTTCTCACAAGAATGGTACACCCCTCAAATATGTAGTCTAAGATTCATATCAAGTGGTAGTTTTGAAGCGTTGATTTGTGCTTTATTTATTAAAAGTGTCCAGCATACATTTTTGTCCAGCATATCTAGATAGTAATTGCTGTAATTGACTTTACCCTCATTAGCAACCCTGTGTTCTTGGTGTGCACCTGGAAAGCTGTGTTGTTTGTATTTTTAAACTTCACTGTAAAACACTGAGGCGATTTACAAAGGAAAGAAGTCATTATTCTCTGATGACAAGAACAGATGTGTGTATAATGAAAGCCTAGTATGAATAAAAGGTGCAGATTAAAAGCTAATTGGAGCACCAAAATGTTATGACCACTATTAGTCACTAAAAATTTTGTCACATTTAAGCTGTTCTTCAGAAAGAGCTGTGCTTTTTCTTCCCCCTCCTCTCCCCTTGATTTCTCTTTCTGGCCTCCAGAACACAATTAGTTTGGATTTTTGATTTTATTTTCTTTTCATTTAGAGTAAAATTAAATGCATCTGTTCAATTTCTTTGCTATTATCTTTGTTAAAATTAGAAAATTCTCATTGAAAGATAGCTGTACAGGGAATTTATGTTGGCTGTGAACTTTTATAAAAAGCAAGGAGTTACTACTTTTTTAAGGTGTTTTATTTCCTGAATTTTCTTTAAACATGTTAGGAATGTGTATACCACCCTCCATTTCATAAGAAGATTTAAGGGTTCCTGGTAATGTATAATGTATTGTATAATTTGAGTTGTTTTATGTGCTTCCTCCTACAAATTAATTCTTTATTAATTACATAACCACAAAAGCCAGATGAATTTTACACATTCTCAATACTATTTTTAAATTACTACTATATTCATTGATTTTGTAATCTGATAATTTTTCTAGTATAAAGACAAACTTAAAAAAATACAGATGGCACAATCAAGTATTCATGGGCCACTATGAAGCAAGCTTCATGGTTTTTTTATGGCATTTCTTCATTTCTGTTTTTGTATTCCTCTTTTTTAGGCCTGGCTGCAGTATGCCTGAAATTTGGGATGTCGAAGATCCTGCTAATAGAGGAAAAATTCCTTTATGTACCCTTATGAGCAAGGATTCCAGGCCATATTTCATCACAGTATTTGAAAACAGCAATTACAGAGTCTTGAAGATTCCAAAGGAATAACATTTCAATGCAATGAAGCATAAGTCTTTCAAATCTTTAAACTAGTAACTGTAAGAATTCTAAATCAGAAATACCTTTTTTACTTGACTTAAAATGGAAAAATGTGTATTTTATTTTTTACCATTTTAAGTGAATTCTGATTATAGAAATATCTTAAACCTAACAGTTTGGATTTCTATTTCAGGGTCAGTCCCTTGAGATTTGCTATGCAAATGATTATATGTTTGCACATTTTATTTAACACTGATCCAAAAAGAGCTAAAAGTAGCTATGGAAAAGTTCGTAGGCGGACTTGAAACTTCATTTTTTTGGTGCATGTTATTGGAATCCTATTGATATTAAAAAAGAAGACTAATAAGGGTAATATTTGCAGTAAGCAATAGTTTAGCTTCTCAGTGTCCAAGGGTTTTTAGCATTCTTATGCATTCAGAATAAGCTGGCATAATATACATGAAATTTTTAAGGGAAAATGCTTTATTCAGGAAAAAATCTGTCATAGCCTTAGAAAGATACTAAAATAAATCCTTCACTGCCTTAACTAGACCTTCAGCGCCTAACTTGATAAGAAATTACTTTCAAAATTTAATGCCCTTTTTCCTTTCCCCATATATTAGATCCTGCCTGGACTTCATCATCAGCATTAAAGAAAAGTGAAATTTATCCCAGTTGTGATATGGGTGTAGTCAGTTGTGTGGGTATAATTGCTCCAGCGTTATTAGACTGGTTCTGCTGTTCTTCTGTCATCTTGGTGTCACACCAGTATTATAATTAGATAGTAGAGAACTCACTTTCCGAGATACCCAGTGCGAGGACACCCTTTAGTCGTTTAACTGACTTGGTAGAATTTTTGTATGTTTATTGCCATTGGGAGCTATCACAGTAACTGTGATTCCACAGCATAAGACTTCTAAGGTCTGATGTTTCGCCGTGTATCATTCATGGTTTGGATTTGTTTCAGCTCAGTTTTTTTGGTCACTTCAGTCTGTTGGTATGACTGGTCTTTTTAGCCCTAATAGCATCTGGTGATACTGGATGCTATAGGGACACCATCCATCACGCCTGTAACAGTGTCAATTAAATGGGAACCTGTGATAAAGTAGTAGTAGAACAACTGATCAGTATTCTAAAACGTCTTATTTTTTTAAAATCTGTTTTATTGAGAGAGTGAGGGAGAATGGCTGAAAATGCATTAGCTTTTTAACTTTTACAGAATAGATTTTGGAAAAATTTCTATAAGGAAACTCAAAAAAAGGGCTTTTGGGAAGTCACTTTTTAAAATGTTAATTGAATTCAAGGAAGCAGGAAAAAAATCTTTATATAAACATTGTGACTAGTGTTTCGGCACAAAAAGGTACTGTATTTTTATGAAGTTTATTCCAACTGTTGACATGTACTTATGTGGTTAAATAAAAAAGAGAAAGATGGAAATTGTTCTCATGTTTCTAGTAGGTGTTACAGTTGTCTTATGTCTGTTAAACTGAAGTTTAATACAGTTACCACAGCAGATATGACTGAAGCTGAACTTTCAACTAAAAAATGCACAGAAGGGCTGCAGATGATTAAACCAAACTGACACGCCTCTTTCTGGCTTCCTTTTTATTCAAAATATCAGTGCAGGAATATGTGAAAAGACTGGTGGAATGAAGAAACATTTGAAAGTTAAGGTTCAAAGATGTGCTTTAGTAAAAATGTTCATCGTTTGATGAGGAGGTGACTGTTACTCAGTACATGGCCAGACACTGTAAATTTTCAGCTCCAGGGATATTATGCTGTCCCTCTTTTTGAACTGCTCTGAAACCCAAATAATTATTGTCATCTGTTTGATATTAATGTCATAAAATTTAGTAATGAAAAAATATGAAGTAAAAAATGCAATATATGATTGTAAGGAAGAAATACATGAATTCTTGAATCAGGTGTCTTATGTTATGAAAGTCTTGTCATCTTAGTAATTTGCTCTCAGTTTCAAAGGAAAGAATTTTTGTTTAAATAACACATTTAACACATAGGAGCACCATGTTAACATTATACTTATCACTGCAACCTCAACCAGAAAACACAAGTTGGAGGCTTCTTAGTTCTCTTTTCCCTTTGCAAGATCCTAATCAATAAATGTGTAACACAAGTAAGTTTGGCTTTAAATACATGCAGGCCTTGAAGTAATTTAGGCACAAGACTAGAATACTTCCATAATTGAAGACAGTTTCCATTACATTTTAGTAATATTGGATCATTGTGCTGGTTTTGGTTGGGGTCTGTGTTTTGGCAGAGCCAAGGCGTCCTGCTACACTGGCCGGGATGTTGTGGGTGTGTGGGAGGTGGGGAAGAGACACACCCGGGACAGGTGATCCCAACTGACCGAAGGGACATTCCAGACCACCTGGCATCATGCTCAGTGTATAACACAGCGGGGAGAAGAAGGAAGAAGGGAGAGATACTTGGAGTGATGGTGTTTGTATTCCCAAGTCACTGCTGTGTGTGATGGGACTCTTCTCTCCTGGAGATGGCCTGCCCATGGGAAGCACTAAATTAATTCCTTGTTTTTTGCTTGTGTGTGCAGCTTTTGCTTTCTCTCTTAAACTGTCTGTATCTGAACCCATGAATTTTCTGGCTTTTGCTCTCCTGTTTCTCTCCCCGATCCTGCTGGTAGAGGAGTGAGCAAGTGCCTGCGTGGGGCTTGGCTGCTGGCTTGGGTTAAACTATGACAATCATACAGATTTGTCTGTTGGAATCTGAAATATTGCTTGCTTTGCATTAAGTTTCTTCAGTACACTGGGCACAATTACAATTTGGTATCAAACTTCTGATAATTGTGCAAGCTTAATATTTAGTATGGAGTTCAAATGAAGCACCTTTGTGAAATGAAGGTGCTAAGTCCTATTCAGTACTGCCCTGCACTTCATTCGGTTCGTATACCATTACAAAAAAATGCTCTTTTGCCTTTTTTTGCAGTTCAGTTGAAACAGTGAAATTGAATCAATCTCTTGGATTTTTATGATTAAGACACGGAGTTCCAGAACACAGGACTTGCTCCAAGTGAAGAAAACTCCTTTAGCAAAAGCAGATATGTAAGAGTATAAACACAGGGCTGTCAGAAATCAGCATTGTTTTTCTGCATGGCATGCAGAAGTTCTAAATATGAGAGCTGGTCAGCTGTGCAGAATTTGCTTGGATCGTGAAACCTCTCAGTGCTACAATAAATTCTCAGCTGTGGGTGTACAATATAAGCACTTTTATTTCAGTACAAAATCGAAGTCAAGTGTTGTGATAAACTGTTTGTAGAGGAGCTTTAAGCTGACCTTTTAGGTTGGACCAGAGTAATAGGAGGATTTACAGGGTTAGGCAGAATGTCCTTCTCAGCAAACTGGCTTGTTTCTGATCTCATCCTGTAATTCTCCATTATTGATGTAATTCATATAATGTCTGAAATCATCAGTTGTTGGAGTGGGTTCATTATGTAGTAGTTCAACAACTTTATTACTTCCTGTTACAGCATGTATAGAACACTGATTGGCAATAGATCATGAGATACGGATAGAAAACACAGAGTGAATGAATAATATTGATTTCATATCTGGCTGAGGATTCAGGGAGGATCCCTGTGGCCAGTCTTCCACCCTGTCAAGGTTATTAATGTTTAAATTGAGTGCAAGCAGCATTTTTTTTGCCTGTTTGGTAGGAAGGATGAGATCCAGTTTTAAGCCTGAAGAATATGAAAACACTGACTGGATCTCATTTAAAGGTGATACTGAGCCTGTAACAGGAAAACCTCTCTCTTTCAAGTGTTCACCTGAAAGGAAACAAATCGCTGTGGTTCATTCTTTAGGCTTGCCAAACTTATTTAAAAGCCAGTGCACCAAATTGTTACTTCCATTACTAGTAATTCCTGTGTTTGAGCACCTGAACAGTATCATCTTCATGTTACTGAGCAACCAGTTGCTCAGCTTCTCTGACTACAAGTCCCTAGAGTGTCTTGGGATGCTGTTAGCAAACATTATTTGCTGGCAGCTAGTGTTTTGCTGTAGGTATCTCTGCCTGAGCTCTGCAGAAAAATCCTAGCCTCTTCTGAAGTACTGGCTTTTATAGTTTAACTATTTCTGAAAGTCCTACTTCGGTTTTTTTCTTGGCTAAAGCAAGGTAGCAAAGCCTGAAAATAGCCCAGAGTAGGATGCCTCCTATTTTTTTCCTAAATTAGCTTTATGATGGTGTTTGAATTGCTGTCTTGCTTTTCTTTTATTTGGAATGTTAAAATGTAATGCGTCTATAGTTGGAGAAGTTTATCTTCTACTGCTTATTAAAAAATTTTGAAAAAGCTAAAATTAGAATCAAGCTTAGTAAATGCATTGAGTAGAAATTTTTACATTCTGGGGGTTTTTCAAAGGCCATTTGACTCAAAAAACGAGTTGTATAAAAGAACTAGGTGTAGATGTTTTCCTTGACCTTAATTTTCTTTGTTCTAGGTCCTTGCTGGGTTTAGCTGCAGTTATCATGCTACTGGCTGCTGCGTACAGAATCTTTGATTTCATATGCTTTGGCTATTTTTGTGTTGCTACATAATTTAATCATAGAATGGTTTGGGTTGCAAGGGTCCTTAAAGATCATCTAGTTCCAACCCCCTGCCATGAGCACGGATACCTCCCACTAGTCCAGGGTGCTCAAAGCCCCATCCAGCCTGACCTTGAAAAATAAAAAGAATAATAAATGGTAACAAGATGATCAAAAGCAGTATTCCACAACTTCTTTATTCAGAACTTTAATTTTAGAGTTTACTACCTTCAATGCTTAAAACCAATGAAATGTTACTTAGCAAGTGGTGCTCACAGAATCTGTAACTAATTTTTAAACTAATGAGGTCTTGGCTATTTACTTGAAGAACTGCAGGTTTGTTTCATCCATTAGGTTTTGCCTGAAATAAAAAGATACTGTAAAAAAGCTGTTGAATTAGGAGTTTGTGACATCTATTGTCTTATTGCCTTCCTTTGAACCCTCAATGTGCAACTGAATTCATATTTGAATTTAGAAAGAAACCTGTCAGCACTGATGGCTTGCTTTGTAAGGTTGTCCTTACACATAAGGAAGTAGTGAAGCAATAAAGTTCCAATTGAAATAAATTGAAAAGCATAAATATTTGCAATGTCAAGGGGCAGCCGGGCTGTCAAAAGGAAACATGGTTTCAATAAAGCCACACTTTATTTGGAATGTCTCTTTCTGGTTGTTTTTTTCTTTTTCTTGTGTTCTATTTCATTTTATTCTGTTTACTTTGATGCTGGGAAATGGAATAAAACTGAACAGAATAGACTTGAGAAAAATTGTATAGCTGAAACTGAGAAGATGTTTGTATCTTCCAAAAGTGACCTGGTTTTAGTAAATATTGTCAAAATGTTTGGCTTATGCCAATAATCAGAGCATGTGGTCTTCTGTGTGGTCTTGAACCAGTGATTTAGTAGGAGCTGGATTAGTTCTTAGGGAGGACTATGTTGCCACTACCCTAAGCAGCCAACCCAGGCACGGGCTTTACTGAAGAATTTCTTCAAGCTGCTGGGAATCTGCATCACATCTTTTTTAGGTCGTAGTGGCTGGTAGTTTGACCAAGTTTCCCAAGGACTTTGATTGCATCTTAAGAGCGCTTTGGACAAATTTTATATACTCTGTCATGGTGCAGTCCTTTGAAAGGCGTATAACTTGGTCTGACTAATGTACAAGTCGATGTGCAGAGGAGGCACTCTGGACAAAATTGAGGATTGTTGGAATTCTTAGTCACTGGGAACATAATGAACAAACTTTAGTATGAAAGAGAGGAAGGAATGGCTTTTCCAAAGTCATGAATTATTTTGTGTGCCTTCATTTTAGGGTGTGCAGTCCTAGCCCAGTGTTGTGGTGTGTAGGTTCCTGTGATGGTATGGCATGCCACAGCCTTCTTGGAGAGCGCAGTGAGGCTTGCTCGGGGAGAGCGGCTGTTCCACTTCCCGTGCCTCTTCCAGGCTGCCCCTCACTTGCTCCGGCTGGCCATAGGCCCCGCAACATGGTGACGATAAAGGAGGNAACAGAATCAATGGGAGAAACCCGAGGGAGTGGTTAGGGCTAGGGGCGGGGAAGGGGGGACCTATGTGGAAGGTAAGCACAGGAGAGGAGAAAAATACAAAACTACAGCCCAGCTTCCAGAAAAAAAAGTATTGGTCAAGTCAGTCACTCAGAACTGGCTACTTGAACTGAAACTTTCACCCCAAGATGAAAGGAGGGAAACTGATATCCTACAAGTAGCTTACTCCGGGCTATGTGTGTAACAGTAGTTATAAACAGTAGTAGTAGTAGTGATAACAGTAAGTCTTGAAGGCGTTTCGAGAAAGAAATTTTTATTTTAAAAAGATTGCTTGATCCTCAATGAGCATTTCTTCAAGCTGCCTTTTTGCTTTGGATGTCGGAGTAGAGTTTGTTAATTGTTTTTTGCTGCCTCATAAAGAACTGCACAGTCCTTCCACTCTGAGGCTCCTTTTTTCGTTCTCTTTCCGAGACTGATGTTAAAGCACATTAAGACCAGATGTTGCTCTGCTGTGCTAAGCAGTTCAGTTGGAAAGCTTTTGTGAAGACCAGCGCTTAATGAACATGTGACCTATGCAATACCCGCTCCTGCTCTCGGAGTTTTTGAAACAGAAGAGGACATGTCCGGTGTGTTTAAAACCACAAAACTGGAGTGGTCTGTGGTTGGTGATGTCACTTCATAGCACTATTGTTTACCAGCTTAACTGCTTCGTTTATCTTTGTGCAGGTGTATTTTCTGAATTGTTTCAAATCATGTAGATCCTCTTAGTGCATGGTTGCTGTCACCTTTGCTGTCAGTGAGGTGAGGCACAAGACCTCTCTCCCCTGTTGCCTTACGCTGTGCTTCCCCCTTCCTGCCCCGCCTTTTTTCATCCCCTTATCACCACTGTGCTTCATCCAGTGCCTTTGTGTTAAAAGTAATACTTCAGTCTGTGACTGAAGGGATTTAAAACCTGTCTGTGCAGAGCAGGCGACTATGATGGAAAGTTACCTCTTCTGTGCTCCCCTATTAAATTCCACATATAAATAACAACAGTGATGAACCTTTTGATGTTGCTACCACTCTGCAAATGCCTACAGTTCCTTATGGAGCTTTCTTCTGCAAATTTGTGACAGGAAATTACAGAAAGTATACATGAAAATTTTACTGTGCATTTCATAAATCAGGGCAATTTCCTCTGATAAAGTGGCCAAAATGTCATAAGATATTCTCTGACTGTTACAGATCACACTGATCTCTTTTGGCAGGCCAGATTACACTTGTTAAGAACCAAGGATGAAGGAAGCACACAATTTGAAAATAGAATTGAGGGCGAACAGTACAGACACATTTCATCAGTTTTTGTTCTCCTGATAGCTCTTTGGTACTTTCTCATGTAAGGTGACTACATGACTGTGGGCTGACCTTCTCTGTTGCCATCTGAGCTGACAGCAGAGAGTATGTGAGCAGAGAGGCAATTTCAAGGTAAAAAGCGAAGGAGCCAAAACCTCTTACTGGCTCAGCTTATTGAGTTCTCTGTATCTACTGTTTCTGCACAGTCAGAGGTCAGAAGTCTATTGCAGGGAATCTTTCTGGATGTTTCTTGTACCTTTGGAAGCAGATCCTGACTCCTTTGTGACTGCCTAAATCACAGCTGTGAGAACAAGATGGGTATCAAGGTCCAGCAAGTGTCCAGCAAAGTCCATGCAGGAGACACACTCCGAGCTGGGAAGGTCACATTCTGTGCCGTGGGCTGTCACCACAGAGCATGCTGACCTGCACAGCTGGCATGCCAGAGTTCAGTCAGGTTTCATCTGTAGCAGGTATCAGTGCTAGGTGAGATGCCATTCAAGTGCTACTCCAGCAAGTTTAGGGAGCTTGCCCTTGATTTTAGTCTACGTTTCCAGCATCCAGGAACCCATTTACTCAGGCTTTGCTTCATGAGTGGTTGGATTCAGTCTCATCACTGGATGAAACTTCACTATCCATTTACTAGCATGTGTGTTTGATTTTGGAAGGATTTAGAGAAGGATAAACTAAACTTTCCCTGAGGTAGAGATTTTCTACTTCCTCAGGATTACTGAAGTCTAAATCCACAATTTGTACAAGCTGTAATACCACCTCCCAGAACTATTCTGTGACTGAGAAAGATTGAAAGGCTGAGGGAAGACACAGCAAGCACATTCAATTAGAGGAAAACATCAATAAATTATTCTTTTTCATTGATTGTATAAAAAAATTGAATTAAAAATAAAATGAAGGATGAACGTTTGAAGAAATGAAAAGCTGATTTAACTTTGAGAGAATGGCTAATGCAAAATACAGGTATGAGAATGTTAAATACAGTCTCCTTCTAAAGCCTTTCTAGGGTAAGTGATACTAAAATGGTGGAAAGATTTAGTCTGGCTAAAGCTGTATTTCCACATATGTGACAGCATAAACACAAGTGCCACTGATGAACTCATTGCCCCCCAGCCAGCTCACATGCCAGCATGAAATTTCATGCATTCAGTGCCATAAACCAGATCAGGAATTGGCACAGATGAAACTCATCTGGGAAAATAATTTTTTTTTTTTACTTCACATGAGTTTGTAGTCTCATCACACAGCTACAGGAAACTTCAGACAGCCAAGGAGAAAAGGCATTGTGGAGGAATACACGGACAGTCAACCAGCTTTTTTCAGTGGCTGGGTCAAACTAGACTGATAGAAGCCTGGGATGCTGGACCTTCAGAAGGGCCCTGCTGTCAGGCCCCACCAAAAAACTTTTGAGCTCCTACCAGGCTGTGCTCAAGGAGAGTATGCACCTCCCTGCCCCTTTCATGGCACTCCCACAGCTCGAGGGCTCGGAGGTGGCAGCTCCAGCTGCCACCCTTGCAGAGTACTCCCAGCCCTTCCTGAGCCAGCACAGGTGGGACCAGCACCTGCTGCAGGGAGGACCAAGAAAAGGAGGCTGTCTGAATGTTATCTGAAGAGCTGTGGATACTTTAGCAAATCACCCTCTGGCCTGCAGGGGCTACAGTCCTGCTTCCAAGGGCACAACAAAAAGCCAGAGGGGGTTGCAGGTAGGTCCAGCCCAAGCTCTGGTAGGCTTGCAGGCATAAGCATCAGAGCAGGCTTGGAACGCAGGCTGCGGAGCTGAGGCATTTCTGTGGATCTTGTGAGCTGCACAGGTTCAAGGGGACTGGGTTGGGGACAGCAAGGATGTGGAGTATGTGTTTGTGTCTGCATTTGATCTGCAGAATCCCACAGCTCTGGAGGAGACAGTGATGTGTGCTTCTCTGACATAGTGGGTTATTTCCTGAGGTGTAGCTGAGTCATTTCTTATCCCCTTTATTATCTGCTGATAGTTTAACTAAGTCAACCAAACTAAAGGGTGAACAAGGCTTTCCCAGTTCAGGCCCCTTCACTGATGCAAGTGGAATCTGCTGTAAAGGGCTGTGCACTTGCAGCTGTCCATGAAGCCACTAGGAAATTTGACTGGTAAGTATCAGTTTAGATCAGGTGATGCAAGACTCCTCTTCTATGTCCATAGGGATGGGCTTCCTCACAAGGGTGTTGGGGACATAATTTCATTGATGTGTCTAACGCAAACTTGTGGTGTGATAATGGGTATGAAATAGAAATCTAAGGCAGCACATCTGAAAAGCGTGGAGTGAAGAAGGTGTGTGGCCATGCACTGAACATTTGGGATAAGGTAAACTAATGAAATAGAGTTAATCAGGGCAGCCTATTTCATGTGCTATATAAATCAAATATACTTTGTGGTAGTAATTCCGTTCTATAACGTGTTATGTACACACGTAGAAAGAATGAATAAATTAACTGTCACACACAACCTTAATTCTGGCTTGTGCTAGTTTTGGAGGGATTAACTTTGACACATTTGTGGGTTTTCCAGTGTCTAGGCATACACACGTGTGCTGTGTGGTCCAAGGGCATCCAAATAGTGGATCACTGTTAGGCACAATGGTGGATCAGAGTTTTCATCCATGGTACCCTCACAGTGCTTTGTCCTCAGAGTACATTTTATCAGACAATTGTTTCGGAAAGCTTTGGCAGTTCAAAAAGCTGCCTGCTTTCTGAGTACAAAGCCAATGTCAGCAGCTCCACAAACTGCTGTTGCTGCCAGAAAGCACGGTCTGCTGGCTCTCTGCCTCCACCACCCTCTCCTTTGGTTAGCTGAGGCATTACTGCAGCTTTATGGGGTGCAGGATATAGGAATAGGTCAAAGTAATACTTAGTGTTGCTGAAATTAAAACTAATTTAAAGTGCTTGTGCAAAATATGTGTAGACATGTGCAGCCAACAGCTGAGAGATGAAGGTGAAGGAAACATGCACACTGGAAAACCTTTAGCAAGCTCTCTATGAAACTTGCTGTATGTTAAAAAGTCACATCCTAAGGCCTAAAATTGTGAAAAGTGGGGACTGGTTTTGATGTCGAAGTTGAACATCCGTGAAGATAAGCATTGTGAGGTTGTGAATGTGTCCTGGGTAGAGAACTGATCGCAGCTGAATACCTCACCAGCTGTACTTGAGAGCTCTCCTGTTGCAAGGAGAGAAACTCCATATTAAAGCTGCAGATAGTTTTTTCCCATAATTTATAAAATGTTGGATGTTTCATGACAATTGTTCAAGCTTATATTCAGATTGTTTTGATTAAGAGATGCATGATAAATAAGGTACATAGCAGGTCATCATCTGAGCAGTCACCAGCCTGAGTGTGCATGCACAGGTGGAGGGCATGAGCTTTAATTGTAGGGTGGAGCTGTATCTGTGTCTGACATACCCTGTCTAAGGTAAAGGTTTTGTTATTTTTATTTAGCATCCTCCCTACTCTTCCTCAGATATAAAGAGAAGAAAACAACTGTGTGATATGTAAAGGAAGGCCTCAGACTGCAGAAACGGCTAAAAAGGGGGAGAACAACATTGTGCCATCTCATGTGTTGTCAACAGCTGACACTGACATAGGTGTGAAAATCCAGGACAAAATGTAAAGTGATTGAACTGCGCCAAATGTGAGAGGAGCAAATTTCCGGTCTTCAGCTCAAATAGCCAGAGGTTTGGTGAGAGGTCAGGAGATAATTGCTAGGAAGTATGGGAATAAATCTTTTGGTTCTGGTATATGGTTATGTTGAACAAAGCAAGCAGGCTCTGTAGTGCTGTAGGTAGGTGCCACCTGTATCACCCAGAAGGACAGGTACTGGGTACAAACTGCCCGCTCTTGCACTGGTCAGCTGTGTCTGTCCTGGGGCAAAAGTGTTTTAGAATCATAGAAACACTTTTATGTTGAAAAAGAACCTTAATATCATTGAGTCCAACCACTAATCTAGCACTGCCAAGTCCACCTAGTCTAAAGCATGTCCTTAAGCACCACATCTACACCTTTTTTAAATATCTCTGCGGATGGTGACTCAACCACTCGGGCAGCCTGTTCCAGTGGATGACAACCCTTTTAGTGGAGAAATTTTTCCTAGTATCCAATCTAAACCTCCGAAGCACAGAGGTGTAAGATTTTAGCAGTTGTTGTCCCAGACACTGAAGTGCTGAAAAAATAACGACTGATGTGTTGAACACGACTCAGTACCCAGTAGCAGCCCATATGGAGTGGACAGATCCAGCGCCCTCCTATTATGCAGAGGCCTGAAGGAGTTTCTTGTATCTTGCACGTCCAGGATACCTGGCACCTAGAAGACCTGAATTACAGTTGTCTGGTTGAAAGAGTGTTTATTTGCTAACTGAGATCAGTTTGTTACCTGGCAGCACAGTGTAGCATCTGCTAATTGGCTGGGAATGAAGCTCAGCGGCAACAAGGAATTTGGAAACACTGAATTGAGTGAATGCATGTCATCAACTTCAATCTAAGGTCCAAAGTGGCTGGGGTTTGCTTTCAGTTCAGTGTTTCATATGCTGTTATCTGTATAAATTCAGTATGTCAGAGCTCTAGAAAATTGCTTTTCTTGCCTTTTCATATTCTCCATATGTTTTTGCTCAGGTAACTGCAGAAACATAGCTCATTTGAGTGTAGAAGTTCCTATGTCAATATTTTATCCTTTGTAAGCTGTATAACTAGATGAGATGCTAATATATAACCCAGAAAACAATTCCCACTTTAAATGGAAATGCAAAAGTAATGGAATTTTGCCATTCTGGAAATAGTTGTTTTCCTTTGGATTTAGGCTGATTTCAGCGCTCTCTTTTTTCAAGTGCTGGCTTACAGCAGGGGACAAGGAGTGAGCCTGAAACCTGCAGCACTGTTGCTCCTTGATGTGGTGTTGCTGCCTGTGTACAAATAAGGATGGGACGGGTAAAGGGCTGGGAGCGTATCGACTGTGCAGGCAGGGATTTAAAGATTGTAGCTGGCATAAAAGCAGAGGCTCAGAGCTTTCATCTCAGTAGCTCAAATGACAAAGGCAAAGTAGCTGCAGCAGCACTGGCCCTGAATGTTTAGGCAGATATGCCTTTGAGTTGCAGTGGTCCTGGTATCCTGCCTGGCCAGATAAAAAGTCACCTCGTGTGCATCTGTACAGTGGTATTTGCATCCCTAATACTGCTCTGTCAGGATGAGGGAGAGCAGAGATCTGAATTATTGCTCTGCCAGTGTGAGGGACAGCAGAGAGATGCCCAGGCATCGCTAAGGGGCCCTCACCTCCTTCAGCCCAGAGAACGGCTGGCAGCATTGCGGAAGCGTGGGGCTCTCATTTGAGTTGTGAGGGGGCTGGGAAGCACAGCCCTGGCTCCTACCTCCAGACAAGTGTATTTCAAAGGAGGTAAAGAAACAGCCTCGGAGCCCTGCAGCAAGCTCAGTGTGGTGTAAATTCTTGAGGCTATGCAAGTAAAGATGAATTCAAAGTGTAGTTAAAGGTCATGAACTTCGCTTTCAGTACTACAGTAAAATAGAATTAAAAAGAGGCATATAAATAACAAATACGTGTGTCTTGATGAATATAACGGCATTTTGAAAAGGACAAAGGATTCCCCTGAATAATATTTAAACTTTCATGTTGCAAATTGCTTGAATGAATAAAAATGACATTTTTAGAAGGTCAAAAATTGCTTCAGAAAGGTATCTAATCTTTAAAGTTCAGAAAGAAATCTGCTTCTTACAGCCATGCTTCTGCTCATGTTTCTCTGGACTCACTTCCAGCTGAAGAAGCTGAGCTGTGGTGGAACTGACCCTCTTGCTCTGTGGATTAAGGTGCGTCAGCCTGGACAGTGGCCCTTTCTGGATGCTTTTCATTAACACTGGTGACTCTGCAACCTCAGCAAACCTCTAGGAAAGTCCATCGCTGTCCCAAAGAAAGCTGAGGGAGAAAGTCTGAGCATTCTGTGCAAATCTCAGTTTATGTGGCAAAGCAAAAATAGCTGCTGTAGCTGGCAGAGGAGGCTGATAGGATTTTCTGTAGATGTGTGGTTGGCACCATTTCCCTTCAGCCCTGCATGGAGCCTCTTAGTGAGCTGCCTGAAGTGTCCCTGCTTCGCTTTTGTGCTTCTGGTCTCAGATTAGGGGTTTCCTCACTTTCTGGGAGATATTTTGCCATGGGCATAGAGTATGCTGTAGATGGAAGGGTATGGGAGAAGGAGGGGCTCCCCCAGCACAGGCAACTCAGTGTCTGGTACCTGAAACCGATGGACTGAACTTGCATTTTGGCACTCAGCCTGCCTCCATTCAAATACACACCTAAACGTGTTTTTGGCATCAGTGGTGTTATAGACAACTCAGTTAATTTCATGACACCTTGTCAAAGGAGTGTCCCTGCTATTAAACCTTTTCCTCCTTGAAGCAAATGTCCCAGGGAATGCAGGAGGATGGGGTTGGAGAGATGGTAGCATGACCTTTTGCAGAAAAGGTAATTGGTGGGGTAAAGTTGCATTTTTAAGCACTCCTCTGCATTAGAGCTCTGCTGGTGCTACATTGATCCAATGCATGGAAGAGCAGTGTCTGGCTCACTTTGAAAAATGCAGCCAGCAAGGAGCAATGTTGTCCTTTTGGAAATGTGCTTATGATCTTTCCTCCTCTCCCTCCTTGCCTGGCAGATGAGGAGAGCAGATGAGCAGGGGATAAACCACATTGCCATCATTTGTACTGGGTTAAACAAGGGTTGTGGGAGTTTTGAGCTGCCAAGCTCAAACTCGGTTTCCTATTTGGGAGGGGAATGGCTGCGTGGTTGTGGCACAGATCCAAATCTGACCTCCCCATTGCAAATTCTAGGTCTTTCTTGGCCTGTCTTGTTAGTCGTTTACATAGTAGCTGACTGTACCTCACCTGGAAACAGCATGTGTTGCTGTGACCCTTGTTGTTTTCTTTCTATCAATTTTGTGTGATTCCAAGGCACAGTTACAGTGTGGGCTGAGTAATTATGTTGCTGTTTTACATGCCTCTTGTGTAATTATAGTTGCAGAGACAATATCAGCCTCCTTCTCTCTAAAGTTGCACCCTGGTAAGGCGGTTTTATCACTACTGCACTTTTGGTAATACATTTGGTCTTCTTAGACTAGCGCTGACCTCTAAAAAAAAAGGATTTTTCTGTTCTATCACCAAAGGGTAGCAGGCAACATACACACACTTGTTCTTGGAGAGTCCCAAGGGTGCAGGGGTGGATGACACAAGCTTCAGCAATATGTGTGGTTAGCACTAGATCAAGGAACAGAACGAATAGGAAGGCTTGGCCTGATCTCATCAGCAAATTAGATTAAATAGACTTTGCAGGCTGATTGAAGCTCTAGTTGTCAGAGTGTCAGTGAACCCTCGTTCGTGAGCTGATTGGAAAATTGCAGTTTTCCTTGTGGTAACTTTAAATGCCTTCCTTCCCTTCCTCCTGCTATTGTATCACTCTGGTATTTTAGAGCTTGCTCACTGTGGCTGATATTTCCAAATAAAACAAAGTCACATTCAACAGCAAAAGAAATACTGTTTGGGAATTTGCTGTGGGGAAAGTTGTGGGAATCAAGTTTTTCTGATAAATGTATAAATAACTGAAACTTGGAGTTTGACCATCTGCCCTCATCTGTTTCAGGCAAGCTTTCTTGAGTACACCTTTGGATGGATGCTGACAACATGCTGGGAACGCAACTTCATTTCATCTTTCCCCCTATTCTGTACTGATGAAGAAGTCAGTTCAAGGTCACTGTTTAACCTGGTAAGTCTGACTCTTTTCTTGCAATGGGGATGACCTGCTGTTATTGGACTACTGAAGATCTATTACGGCAAGCATAGAAACAGCTGAATTGTGGGGATCACAAGTCTTTGGACCAAACCTCCCCATCCTCAGTGGGGGTTTGTCAGCAGTGAATTCATTCTTCAGGAGTTGTGGTGGGAAGTTCTGGTTAGGTCAGAGCAACACACCCACCAGCTGGTGTCTCATGCACTGGTCCGGTCACAGACACACCCTGTGCAAAGTGAGAGGCTCACTTTGGGGAAGTGTGAAGTGGCACTGGGGCCTGACTCCGCCTTTGTTAGAGAAATTCTGTCACCAGGCTCTCATCTCCACTAGATACTTTTTTGGCACAGATCGATGACAGCCTCTGGTAGCTCAAGGCAGGTGCCTTAAAAAAGGGACCCCAAAGAAATCCCTGGGCAATTACACCCTTACAGTTTGAACTCCCCATGCTTCGTGTGACAGTACAGACAAACAGACAAATTAGAGTCTGGGGTGTTATCACTCTTCATTGGTTCGCTGTTTTGTTACCAAATGGTTGCAATGTTGTTGTCTTCATACTCCCTTAGGTCAGATTTGGGGACAGTTTCAGCTGAATCTGCAGTCAATGTTGTGATGTTTCTGTTATAGTTCATATACCATGACCTGGGGGGTCTCCACTCTAGCTATTAATTTTTAAGTCATATTTAAGCTGCTAGCTTTGTCTATTCTAACCCTTATTAATGTTCAGACTGTTAGCTCCAGATTTCACTTTAATCCATCTTTGACTTACACAACATAACCGTAGAGTTCAGATAAAGTTCAACTTGCAGCCTAACAAATCTAGATATTTATGTCTACTTTCAAATAATATAAAAATGTCAACATGCAGGTTAGCCAGAGACAGGTCTTATGGGGAGCACCCATATCTTTGTTCATTTGCTGTGACTACAGGGTTGAGACCTTGGCAGGACAACCCCGTGGAGGAGGGAGGCAGGAATTTGTGTAGTGTGAAGAGTCTGCCAGTGGTGCCTCCAGTTTTCTCTCAGTCAAAGGTGTCTCATCAGGCTTGACAGCGTGCAGGCAATTTGCACATGGATATGTGCACCCTTTCAGTGATCCTGATGCAGATTTGATCTGTCAGGGTTGCTGCAGTTTGGCCTCCCACTGTCCTCCACAAGCATGTCCCTACCACCTCCCAGCATGCTAGTGGTTCTCAGAAATTATCTGGCTAAAAACAACCCTAACAAGAATAAAGTTTTCTTTCTGACAGCCTGATGGACATGACACCTTAGATTCAGACTGGCTTCAACAGCTGTGAGAAAACCCACTGGCTTCAAAGCCCATGGAAAGTTGCTGCCCAACGGTCTAAGAAGCTGTCAGCCTAAATGCTGTTACAGGATGCCCATCCCTTCTTTCTCAGCACCCTTGTCTGTAAGTGCATGGAAATGCAGGTGGAACTGTCTGCCCTGTTGTTATCTTCTATGGAAATAATGAAGATGAAGACAGCAAAGGAAAATAAGGAAATGGGATTTATTCCAGCACAACCAAGAGTTCAGCTTGATTCTAGATGTCTCCAGTTTGCAGAGACTATGGTCCAAAGAATTTTTAAGTGAATAAGTTGCTAAGAGTTTGTTGTGGTGGAGGGTGGAAAAGAAATTAGATCAATTGTGTCATTCAGAGTTTAGATGACATTTGAGAAATGCTAAATTAACCTTCAAAATGTCTCCAAATGTCTTGTTTAGGAAAAAAAAAGGACATTCAGTCTGAGTAACACAGACAATGAATGAGTGCATGTAAACAAATTCCCTAAAGCATTCATAAATGCATTTCCTCAGCCTCCAGTATTACATCAGGTAATGAATTATTTTCACATCTGTCTTATTGAACGAAAAATACCATCATCTGAGCTTGAAGGTGAAGAGGGAGCAATATATTTAAACTAAACCTGGATGCAGTTGAACACAAACAGCTTTTTAAAAAAACACCTGAACATTCGCAGTATTGCTTCCCTGTTCCAATTAGAATAAATGAAAATGCACTTAATTCTGTATTTTTGTTGATAGTACAACTTTGCCATTAGTTTGTGTAATTCCAATTTCAGACCTCAAAAAACTGAGATGAAAATGGGAGGAAATATTAGTATAGGTTAACTCTTGTGAAGACCCTGACCAGCCTGTCTTGTGCCTGTAGGCCCTATGCTTGCACTCCCACACATGAGATGCTGACAGATATACACGTCCTTTCAAAGACAGCCTGTCTTTTAGGATAACTCAAGCACACTGGAGCCCCCGTATTGTTGCTGGAGCCATGGAGGGAATAGATTTTTCCTTGCTGGTCTAGGTGCAGGGTTCTCTCAAGGGGAAGCTTGGCCAATTGCTGCTTGGCTGCTCGCATCCTGGCACTTAGACAAGGCCAGTTGTCAGGTTTTTCTGAAGCAGAACATCTCAATAGTCACAGTGGACCATGCTCCCCATGGGAATCAGCTGAATACACTGCCTCCAGGAAGGATTAATGCCCACTAAGCCTCCATTCAAGAGAAAAAGGCTCAGGTGTTTGCCAAGCACCAATGAGCCAGTTCAGTCCTTTCCTCCCTCCCCGCACTTCTTTTTATTTTTTTTTTAGATAAATCCTTCTCAAGATTACGAAAGCAGATCCAAGCAGTCACAGTGACTCAGCTATAGAGCCATAAGCAGTCCACATTGCAGATTAAAATTGCAATTGATAATAAATTTATTTTTCACGGCACTGTGAAAATGTAAAATCACTTTTCCTACTTGCTACATGCAAAGTACCACATGCAAAGATTTAAATCAAGCCAGAACCATTGCTAGAAGAGGAAAAGGAGGAACTGACATCCTCAAAGGAGTTAGAAACCATCTTCCACAACATCCCATTTTACCGGTACTGTGATCTGGGCTGGGTTTATCTGAAAAGGAAAAAGGAGACAGACTCAAAAGCAATACATGACAGGGCATTCATTCACAGATTAATGTTGCAGGGAGTGGTATTTCATCATTTTCTGTGAAATTTTTTACTTCCAAAGATATCAATCATGATATTTTTAATCTGAAATCTACCCAGAGCCACAGTAACTGCAGGTGCTGCTCATTTCAGTCAAGCATTGAAGAGTTTACACAGATTTAAACTGACTAAGTGAGAGAGGAGTGATGAATTCAAAATACTGATATGCTAATTATGATAATGCGTTTGTAGCGATTACTTACAAGTGTAATTGCCTTTCTCACTGAATCCAGTTCTCTCTGTTCCTTGTCATGGGACAAAACAGATAGGAGTGTCACCAAATCTCTGAAAACCAAATAAGACTCCTTAACACCAATTTAATGTTAAGAACGGCATCATATATTCAGGTGCCTGGTTTCACAGTCTGTTCTTCATCTCTCTTTTTTATATCTTATTCCTGTTCTCATAAGGTAACTGTCCCAACAATACATAAACAGTATCACGATGTTGTCCAAATTCTGACTCTCTCTGACAGATAAAGTAAGCAATGTTTGTCTGTTCCTTTGGATTTCAACGCCAGAATTTCCATTGATGACTATAGGAGCAGAAAATCTCCTTCATAATCCTGTGAGTTTCTTCCTGCTACCCAGCCATGGTCCTGCTCATCCCTTCTGTTAAGATGCTCTGTTTTCTCTGTGTCCTGCTGGGATGAAATTAGAAGTTTGCTTTACCCAGACCTTACCCATCCACTGGTTTCCCTGTACCAGTTTAACGTGTCCTAGAAGATCCTGGGGCACTTGACTCATTTTGGTTCTGAATTAACAATCAATGTTTTGAGTTTCTTTCTATCCAAAACCAAGGACGCAAAAATCATGTTCGAAGTTGGACAACCATCTTACCTTTTTTTTTTCCATTACCCATCATGGCTAACTATTGCTAGAAGAGATGAGGCAAAGCCATGCAGGATATGACCCTGCTTTTCAAATACAGTAAACTGATGAAGGCTTGCTGAACTGCACTTATAAAAGAGGAGCTCCTCAACTTTGATAAGAAAACATCAAAGATGACGAATCCAGTATTTCTTCCTCATGGTAATTCCTCCCACTGGTTAAAACCACACAAAATCTGTAAAAGCTTTTTGAAAAAGGTGTGATTTTTATGTCTGTTCTTCCCATTGTGTGTAGAAGGGTAGTGAATGACCCCTTGTTTCTTTTCCCTGTCTTCCTTTGAGCCCCTGATAACACTGGGAGCTCACGCTTTGTTGTTCATTATTATTATCTCTAGTCCCTTTCTAGTCTTGGGCTTTGCAACCACAGCACCACTTTCTCTAGATAGAGGGGACATTCTTTTCCCCTTGATGCATAGTTTGGTGCTTGATTGTACTCACATACCTTTTCTATAGGACTAATTCGCTGACTGTCCTTGTCCTGCTTTTGTGAACACTCAGCCCTCATCTGTGTTTATCTGTTCGACATCTGCATAGCTTAGCAGAAGTGATTTCCTTTGTATTTTCAAATCATTGATAAGTATACTGAATCAGATCAATATGATATTTCTCCACTTTCTTTTTGATCTGCCTACAGGGTTCAGATTGCATAACGCTGTAGCAAAGCAATTGCAAGAGCCCTGGGGAAAGGACCTTCAGTGGAAGGTGATTCCTCAACGCCCTCTTTGCCTGCACAGTCCTGGCAGAGGGCACCTGCAGCCAGGTGCAGCCAGGCACCTGTCCCCCACTAATCCTCCACATTTTCTCCTGTCCCTTGTCTGTATAGCAAGTGGAGCTGGAGGATTAGATGGAAAGGAGACCCCTGCCATCAGGGAGTTGCTCTGGATTTCAACACACTGCAACATGGTGACAAGAGAATTTCTGATGCACTGTAAGGGATTTATGGTGCTGCAATGGGGTGACAGGAGAAAGCCCTAAATGTGGGGGTTTGGTATGCCAAAATGTCCTGCTGCAGTTCTGATCGTAGCTGTGGTTTATAGTAAACAAACTTTCCTGATAGTCACTCTACTCGAAAAGTCTTTTTTTTCCCCCTCTGCTTTTCAGCACTGTTTTAAAGAACTTAAAAGCAGCTTTAGAGCAGAAGTGCCACTTCTGTCTCTGCTTGCAGGTATGCCACCTGAAATAGTATGAACCATAAATCACTTTAATAGATAACAGCAGAAGGTTCACAAATCCTTGTGATTCAAACTTCAGAGGCAGCTAATGTAGCAATTCAGAAGGGGAAAACTGGGAAACTGCAGTCATATTTTGTGCCGCTGGCTGAAAAGATCATGAAATGAATTCAGCTAATCATATAAAGATTGTCAGTCAATAGAGCAGTGGTTCTATGTTTAAACGGTTTAATGACTCCACTGGTGAATGTCCTGTAGCTTGATAATCATTTGTCTTTGAGTTAATTATCTGAGTCATATTAGCTTTGTGAAGCAGAAATGGAGTGGTGGGCGGCTTTTATTACACCATAGAAATATTAAAATCAGATTGCTATACAGTTAATCTTAAACGAGAATGGCTTGGCAGAGACAAGCATTCAGGGCACTTTTACCCTGAAACTCACCTTTTCCTTCAACAAACAGCAAAGCAATCAGGCATGCTGAGTCTTTTATCCAAAAGCTTTTACTTTACTAAAAAGATGGATGTCAGAGTTGGTGTGACTGCCTCCTAGACAGAAGGGTGGTATATATGCAGAGGCAGTGTCTAAGGACGCAGCTGGGTGCAGCAGCATGCAGAGATATCCAAACCAGCTCTGAATATGGAGTAGAATCACCAGGGTACTGTGACCCCTGGCTTTTTGCCTGTAACCTCATGCATGCACAAGAGTGCCATATGGAGGGCTACTCAAATCATGGGCTTGGACATGGCTTTTGACCGTGGTAAACATTTCCTGAGCTTTTTCCAGTGTGATTCCTTCTCTCTGCAGACTGGGGTTCAGGCTGCAGACACAAGAGCATGGTGCAAGTTACCTCAGAGAAACCAGGGTTTCCCCAGGCTGCAAAGAGAAGATGACAATGAATCCCCAAACTATCCGTGAAGACAGTGACACCTGTGAAATACTCCAAGCCCGCTTTTGAAAGCCTATCTATGACTTTTTGTCACAGTCTGAGGGCAGGGTAGCACATTTTATTGAGTTTAAGACTTTTTGTCTATTGGGACTTTTAAAGCATGGATTCTGTGCTGCCTAATCCCAGTTTGTGGTGGGAAGCAGTGAAATGCATCAGAATTCTAATCTTGACTGGGGACAGAATTGTATTTTCCCTGAGACTGCCTGTAGTTCCTATATGTGTGACTCTGAGCATACTTGGTGATCCAGGAATTATGTTATACCACTGCCAAACCCATAAAAACATCAAGAACATGTCTGAGGTTCAGGCGATGTTCCTGGAAAGATTTGTGTCCCATAGTGTCATCAAATACAGGTTGTTTCAAGACTATTGGTATTCTGTGATATTCCTGTCTCTCCTGTCTGTAGTGTAATTTGAATCCACTGAATTTCAGCAGGGTATCAGGGCATTCTTTCAAGAAATACGAATGATCTGTGAAATAGGAAGCGAGCATTATTTGTTTCACCACTCTGTCACCATTTTAGTGGTTCCTCCCATCCCATTTCTTAGGTGTTTTGTTAAATAATTCTGTGTCAGTGTGCACTGTTTTTCTTCTAGCATTTTGCTTGGCTGACCTGAAAAAAAATCTCTGCAACCTGTTTTTTAAATGTCAGTTTGTTTTGAGGTGGCAGTTAAATCAGTTCAGTCCTGCCTGAAATAGTAAATGTAAACACATTAAACAGGTCTTGTGCTCTTCCTGAACAGAGCCTGATCAACTCCTACTGAAACCAATAAAAAGAATCTTCCTGACTTGTGATAGGGCTGGGTTAATCTACCAGAAATATTTATTCATCACCCAACAGGCTTCCTCCAACAATTCAAACTGAAGTTCATGCTGCTTTATCTAAGAAAAGAAATTAAATTGATTAGATACTTTCAAAATATAGCAGCTTAATTGCCTTCAGGCTTTTGCAAAGTCTCCAGCTGGCTAGACTACTAATCTTTTGCAATTATTCTCATAATTATAAAATTAAAATTATGCCTGTTTTCTGATGATTGATCATGGTTCAGAATGGCGCACGCATGCGTTCCTCAATACACGGATGTAGGCCTGATCTAATGAACCCACCATATCTTCAGTGAAAGGTGATAAAGACCTGCTGAGATACGTAAACAGAGAACCTGGCTCGAAATATTAAACAGGTTCAAACATATAATGCTGGATTCCCACCAGGCCCTTTCTGATATCTCACTGAGTGCCTGTGTGAGCCATATCAACAGATTGCCTCCATATATTGTTAATTAGGTATCTCACCCACGGCTTTGGGATTTGAAATGAACATTTACTGCAGTCATGCAGTATGGTGTGTTGCAGTGATTCTTCCTGGCCAAGTAGTGCTCTTTAAGAAAATTTAGGCAGAGCCATGTCCCCGGCCTTGAATCAGGTTAGACTCATTCGCATGAGATTTCTCTTTTTTTCCCTTGTCATAAGAATGCAGACATTTCTCCAGACTCAACAAGAAACCCCAAACCACATGAAAATCTTGGTGTAGGAGGGAAGATAGGCTGAGAAGGATGGGAGGAGCTGCAGAGGGGTGTGAAAGCAGAGGCAGCTTGTCCTGGTTTTGGCTGAGACAAAGTTCATTTTTTCTAAGTAGATGGTAGAGTGATGTGGTTTGGATTTAGCATGAGAATAATGTTGATAACACACTGATGTTTTGGCTGTTGATGAGCAGTGCTTACCCTAAGTCAAGGTACCCTAAGTCAAGACACTTCTCAGTGTCTCATGCTTGACCAGTGAGCAGGTGCCCAAGAAGCTGGGAGGGAGCCTGGCCAGGGAAGCTGACCTCAACTGGCCAAAGAGATACTCCATTCCATAGAATGTCACGCCCAGCATTTAAACTGAGGGAGTTATCCTGGGCAGGATTACTGGTTGTGGGGATGGAGTTTGACATTGGTCAGCAGATGGCGATCAACTGTGTTGTGCATCCCTTGTTTTTCTTGGATGTTCTCTCTCTCGCTCTCCTTTTTTCCTTCTATTTACTACTATTATTATTATTATTATATTTTACTTTGTTTCAATTATTAAGCTATTCTTAGCCCACAAGTTTTACTTCTGACTCTCCTCCCTGTTCCGCTGGGGTGGTGTGGTGGGGGACTGAGTGAGCGGCTGCTCAGTGCTTAGTTGCCAGCTGCGCTTAAATCACGACACAGCTCCAGGGTGCTCCTCTGTGAGGGTCTTTTCCCTAGGATGGGGAGTCATGAGATGAGTCTGAGGGGTTCAACACCACAGGGTGGATACTGGACACCACGCGGGAGTGGAAGCCAGGAAATGTCTCTTTATTTCTAGCCCCGAGGATTTTGAATCTGAGAAGCTACATCAAGACCTTGCTCAAGCATGTTGCTTAACCCTGTGGCCAAGGCCGTGGTGGTGCTGAAGTGCCTCCCTTTTCCGTTTGATCCAGAAAATATTCTCTGCATGCAAAAAACTTCAAAATCAAAGTTTTCTCAAAAATAATAATTTGCTGCAAGAGCTTGATTGGCAATAACTATTTCTAGACGACCCTACACCTTGTCCCACATTACCAGCCCATTCTTTGGGGAATGTTCTGGGGATTGCCAAGTGTTTGATGACATTTGACTTTCCTCTCTGAATTATCTGACACCCACAGCATCTCATAACACCATAATGCTGAGTCACCTTTAAATTGTTATTTTGGTGCCATATTAAAACTGAGCATACTTCTTCCACCTACAGTACATATATACAAATTAGTAATTCCTCTGTCTGGGTTTTTAAAAACTCTCTTGGAGTAATCCTCCCAGTGAGAAGATTAAGCCGTGAGGACCAAATGGGACTTGGTGATATTCGGTATTTGATCACTTTAAAGTCTCTTTTCACTCCCTAGAAGCTACATAAAGTGCCTTTTAGCTTTTAGCATGATCAAGGGAGTCTGCCTTCTCTTTAATTTTCTGTGTAAAGCATTTAAGGGACCCAAATCCTTTAAGTTAAGGACACTTCATCAATTTACAGTTACAATAATTTTTCCCTTTGGCATTAGTCTTTCCTGCCCAGGAGGTTGAGTTCTGCCATCGCTCCATACACAACTTACACAATTACAAGCTTTTAGTCACTTCTTTGCAAAACCATGAGCAAGTGTGAAGGCAGTAGAGTGGGAACCCAGATAGTGGTGAATGGATCCAGGTTGTCTGCAAGCCACCACTGTAGCCGTGGGCTGCTGCTCCATCACAAGGTTGTTGTGTGAGACCAAAGAGTGTGAGTGTCTTGGGCAAAGAGGAGAGAGGTTTATATTTCAAAGAGCACTGCTTGTATAACTCTGATCTCGTCAGTATTGATCTCAGTCTGAAAGCCTGAACACAAGGAAAACGGCCAGCTGCTACCTTGTACTTTCCTGAAACCTGTGATGTGAGTTGGCAGGGCAGCAATGAGGAGAGCATGTTAATGCCTGAAAGTTCATTGGCTTTTCCAGCTCTCTCAGCTAGACTTAAAAAGATATTATCTCTCCAAATAGAAGTCTCCTTTGATACTATTTATATTAGGTCTCCTCTCTGCACCATTACAGAGGCATGGCCATTAACAAGATCCAGAACAAGAGGAACAACTCCTGGTCCCCTTGGAAAGCTTGTAGAGAAAGCCTTGCCTTGCCTTGCTTTGGATTTAGATCTCAATAAACAGCCGTAGCAGAAACTAGAAGAGCTCTCTGATAACTCAAAAGCTTGTTCCTGACCCATGCAACAATGTCTGGAGAGGCTAATCGTTGTATTAGATGAATTTATTCAAATTTATTTATAGGGAGATTATTCCAGGGGGCAGGATTTGTTGCATGTTATCATGTTTTTAAGTAGTTTTTCCCTTTTTCTCCTTTTCCTACTGACATTATTGTCTTAACAGGCAGCAGAAACACCCCTTTTCAGCTTTCCATTTTACCAGCCCCAACAAACCAAAATCTTGGATTGTTCTTTTACACATTCCCTCTTTCTCTTGTTTAGCACAGAGGGGTTGTCGTGATCCGGGGGGTGTTCTGGTAGGATACTGCGACCTCCGGACCCGACTTTAAGAGAAAGTCGCTCGGCAGTCACTGCATTCACACAGACACACACACATGCTTTGGAAAGATTCTTCAACAAGCCGACGGCAAAGAGGCAGGAAGGGTCTTTGTGTGGAATTCCACGGCACAGGTTTATTCCAGCCCCATGCGTGAACGGGACCAAGCACCAAAGACCTCGGGGGATGGAAGTTTTCAGCCTATATCCGGGGGCGGGGAAAGCAGCAGGGGTAGTACATAGGCGGGATTAGGGTACAGGAGCCAATGGGAAAATCTGAGTGAGTGGCAGGGAACAAGGTCCAATGGGAGAGTGGGGAAGGGAGAACTTTCCAAAGGAGCAGGCAAGGTACAAGGGGGCGGAGAGGCCGACTGGGGAAGCAGAACTGGCATACATTTCCGTAACAGAACAGGGCATTCTGGGAGAGGCTTTTTTTAGTCACTTAAACCTGGGGAGCTCTCTCGGGGTTGGTCCCTTTCACTGGCTCCCACAAGGGGTCTCAACAGAGAGCAGTGGTGACACTCACACAGTCTTAGCTCTTCTGACAAATGCTTCACCAGATACCCATGGAGATCATATTAGCCCCCTGACTCCACTGGCTGTGGTGGTGTCAGTAACCAGGCATCCTCTGGCTGAGGATGCTCAAGGCTTTCTTCTCTTCAGACATTTCCAGCTGATGAGTTCCCAGTTCATAACAGAATTTCTCATAATTGATGTAATTGGTTATTAACACACATTGTTGTACTTACCACATTTCTGCTGTTTGAGTCCTGAAGATCATCTTTCTATGTGATGCCTCAGACTCTATTAAATTTTTACTGAATTTATTAAAATTGCTGAATTTTAACCCGTTTTCATTTGCCTTGCTTGAAGCTAAATCAACAACTAAGATTCTAATTATGTAGCACTATAACCAACTCAGTCTAGGAATTAGTGATGTCTATTTGTAAATTCATGCACATGTTTGTATGCCTAACCCTCTACCCTCATATTTTATGCATACTCAGAATAAGATGCCATCAAACATGACAAAAGATTCTCTAATGAGCCATTCAGCTACAATGCTTATCTAAATTAAACACTGTGTAAGATAAACTAGTTTGCTAAAGAAAATGAAGCATATTTAACCTTTCAGTAAAAATTGCATTTACACCACAAATTAATCACATTTCTCAAGGTTGATGAATAAACTAAAATCTCTGCTCCTGTAAGCACCAAGGTGCTGTTTTGGAAGGTACAGACAGATAGCTTCTACACCAATTTATTTTTATTTGTGGAATGATTCCTCTCTTGACAAAAGGCACTTGTGCCCACAGCATAATATGTGTAAAGTTATTTTTTTCTGGTGTACTTTCTACAATTTCTTTCTCTTCTGTTTCCATCAAGTATTTCTGAAAAGTACATGCAGTTCTTGTGAGGGGTAAAGTGAAGTGGCAGGTAGCATGATGCCTTCTGGGTTCTTGTTTGAAGCATATCTGCACAAACAGTGGATTAGGACTTCTGAAGGGACACTGAAAGTGAGGCATCTTATCAGCAAGTGTATTCCTTGTAAAGACAGCCAAGGCACTCAGTTATCTTGGCCCAGAGTTATCTCAAAGTGTTCATATCTTGAGAAATTCTTTGCCAGTGTTGCAGGGGGTTCAGTTGGGTTATTTTTTCCTTTGTTTTTCATAGGGGCCTATGATTTGAGAGAGGACTTTCCTGATTTCCTGTATCTTGTATTGTCAAGAAAATATGAAATCTGAATAGGCATAAAGCTTTCTGGTATTCAAATGCCAGGGCTTGAACTAAAATAAGTGTTAGACTTTGTTTTACTTCTGCTTATATGTGTTTAGAGACTGATATTAGCAGTGGTCTGGTGCTTGCAATAGCTTATACTCCAGAAGCATGTTTTGTAAGTCCACTTCCATAATGACATGTGTCTGATTCCGACTAAAACAATTCATATTTAAATGCCTAGGTAACTTATAGAGTATGGACCTTCATTCATTCATGCCTCGCAAAAATTTGAGATTTGTAAGAAAAAAATTTTTTTGTTGCAGTCTGGAAGTCAAATCATCCCGTGTAAAAAAAGTGTAATTATTTTTCCATGAAAAATATCTTTCAAAAAGAGCCCCAAACACACAAACAACAAAGTAGTTGCTACATTTTCTTTTTTTTCTTGGACTGATCATATCTGCACCTCTAAGCACTGGGTTGGCAGTGTGCAGGAGGGTGCAACATGTTTCTAGGTAGACTTTTGCTATGATGTTCTTCATAGGTCACAATGGGCAATGTTGAATTTTGCTGCCTTGCATTGGTTTTTTCAAAGAAAAATCAAAAAGAGGAGACAGAAATCTCCGAGTTAAAACCAAGTTGAAACACAAAATACTGCTTTACACTTTTAGCAAGAGATGGAAATCTGGTCTAGGAGAATTGAACTTTAAATTACATCAAAAATATCCAAAAGAGATTTAAATAACTTTCTCCTTCAGATTTAATTTGAAACTTGCACAGAAAGCATACATTTTCTATTTTCTTGGATTAGTGTTTGTTTGAAAAGTATCCTAGTCCTATGCTGTTTGATATGACTTCTCTGACGCATGAGTATCTGATTTTTCATGCTTCTTGGGAATCTGCAATCATATATGACTTTATCATCATACGAGACTTTATGTCCTAGCAGTCATGCATACAAATATTTCTGGTCGCCATGGGAATGTCAGAAGGATCTCACAGATGCCTCTTGAAGTGTTAAAGCTGTTGAAAACCAGAGCTCCTCCTAGGCTGTCACGGACAAACCAGCTGGGTGCCCTCTCTTGTTGTGTTCAGACTCCCTCTCTGGGCAATCAGACACTGACACTGACTTTTGCTGCCTCCTCCTAAGTGTGGGGTCTGTCGGAACAGCTCTGGCACCTTTAAGCCACTAAACAGTCAACAGATGTAGAACAAGTTGCAGACATGGAATAAGAAACCTACTGGAGACAGATGAAGTTCCCTAAATCTCTCTCCCCAGAGACAAAGGAGGACAGTGCAAGTGTTTTCCAGTCTAACAGAAAAATTCAGCTTTACAGCAGAAGATGTGTAGAATAGAAAAAGGTAGTAAAATGCCATCTCTTGCACAGTAAGAAAGCAGCACAGAGTATAAGATAAATTATTTATTCCTGTATTTAACCACTTGGAAGGGATGCAGACAAAAGCAGTGTGAGGCCATTTAAACTGAAGGATTCTAATATGAGGAAAGGCATCACAATCATGTCCAGAGGAAAAATGATAAGAACAACTTGTAAATGGTACATAGTACAATAAAGGATGAAACAAAAAGCTGTTTCCTTGAAAATAAATGGATGATGACTTTCTTTCAGTCCAGAGTCCTACATTAACTCATGCATATGCTTAATTTAGACAGATGGGATAATTCATGCAGTGACCCCAGTGAATATTATGTAAATTTTAGTGAGATTGAGACATATTAAATTTGCAAATCAAAGTATTGCTCAGAAATATTATCTGATTTCCAGGTATTAAGTCTACAAACTCCATTAATTGTTCAAAAGTAGGTAGCCAGTGTACATGTATCAGATGAAAAAGTTAAAATCTGCAATCTAAGAAGCTTAAACCAAGGAGTCCAATTTTAAGAAAGTTATTTCATGCCCATGGGAAACTAATATTGTCTAGTTCTTATATACAGTCTATCCAAGGTTGCTGCTGTAAAGGCTGCTGCAGATTCATAGTTTTAATTAGGCAGTAGCAAAATTTAGACATGGAGTCTAAATAACAGAACTTCATGGTAATAAAAAGATACCTTATTTATTTTCCTGAGAACATAAAGCCCCATGATTTTATATATCTCCTACTTAGGAAAAAGTATTTTTGTAATATAGGCAATTATAAATAAATTTTATTCAGTTCTTGCTTTACAGGGAACAAACTCTTTGCAAAAGATCATGATAATAAAAACTCCTTTTTAAACTGAGTCCCCTTAAGTCAGAATAATTTTTTCACCAAGAGGAAACAAACCCACTTGCCATACAGCTGGTTAGAGTGCATTCTTAATACAAACACTTCAAGCTGCCTTGCAGTAAAATGAACATTGAAGTTAATATCGCCCCCACACCTGCATGAGAAATTTTTTCTTACATTTGAGAACAATGTGGCAGGAGGATTCCCCGAGGGCTGGGGAAAGGGGATGCCCAGCTGCTTGAGCACTCTGCAGCAAAGCTCTGCTGGACCGTCGGTACTCTGTGAAACCTACAATGAGTTCACGAGACTGGACCATCAAGGGATAATTTTTTCTGCATGTAATTTGAGTTTTATGGTTTCACTTGGGTTTTTCTCCAACTCTGAGTTTGTGCAAAGATGTGTATGGTTCCCTGCGTAATTTAAGTGACAGGGATGATCTACAGGGGGCACAGGATGGGGAAATGCTGCCGTGTGGGTGGTGAGATAGATCTGCGCTGGCTAAGTGCCCTGCATGGCAGCAGGATCCTCAAGAGATTTCTCAGGGCCTTTGCCACAGAAGCATGGAAGGATCTGCACATGGGATGCACCATGGGGTCTGGGAGGGGCTGCTGAACCATTCACTAGTAGCCCAGAAATAAATGGCTGTCTGGATGTGTCACGTGTGAGTCCTGCTGGGACACTGGGGTGCCACTGATGTGCCAAGGTAGAACAGCAGGTAAATATCACACTGGAAAGGGAGGAAGAGCTACAGGGACAGTGCAGCTGGTGTGAGCTGAGAAGGTGGGCCAGGTGATGTGGCAGGCAATATCCCAGCCCTTCATTCCCCTTTTCTCTGGCTATGACTTTGTAAGTGGTTCTGTATGAAACCCGGATATAATTACATAGAATGACAAGGGTGTCTTCTCATTGGAAAAGTGCCTGTGTTTTCATTTTACCCGGGGGTCCTTGCTCTGTAATTACTTGTAAACACTCTATCAGTTACATGAGCCAGATGGTACGGTAGATGGCTTTTAGTGGCTCCTGAAAAATAGAGGAGATTCTGACTAGACACCGTTTACAATTATTTTTGCTGTTTGGAGCACATGGATTACATCTCGTTTTAAACAGACGGCCAAGATGAAGCCCCACAACAGAGGCATGCAAACCCCTCAAACTGAGCTTGGCACTGGCAGTGCGCAATTGATGAATCTGCAGTGCCCATCCAAAATATATGTGCTATAAGGTACACAAGAGCACAAGGTGTGGGCTCTTGCCAGTCAGTGTCCATTCACTTTGCGGTGCACAGGGCTTGTTGGGGAGCTCTGTTTTCCTCTGTACAGGTGCCACTGTGGCTTTGCAGAGCATTGTCTGTGCTAGATGTATTCTGGTTTGGACAGGACCTGCATCTCCTGCCCTCCATTGCTCCTGTCTCGGAAAGTCCCCCACAGCCTTTGAGTTCTTCTTTCCCTACAAAAAATAAAGAATGGTCAGAATTAAAGGAGTCAAAAATAGTTAATCAGTTTAGGGACTGTGTTTATGTGTTCCCTCCCTTCTCAGGGGTAGTCAGAGTGACAGTAAAGGAGCAATACTCGAAAGGGGGGCAGAGGCTGTTGCTGAAGAAGCAGTAGATGAGAGGGTTGATGGCACTGTTCAAGGCTGGCAGGTTCTGAATAATCACAGATGCGTAGAAGCGCTCTTCGGTCTCAGGGAGTAAGTTGAAGTTGTCCAGGATATCAAAAAGAAAGTAAGGGCTCCAACAGAGAACAAATGCTGCAGAAGAGATAGAGAGAGGAAGAGCTTGACACTGGATAGTTTAGCAATTTAGGAAGGTAATTACACACTCTCGGGGAGATTGTCATAACACATAAATATTTGTTCATGCAAAAAAAAACCCCTCCCCATTCAGGATCTTATTTAAGAGAATAGTTATTAGATTGTGCTTTTATTTGTCTTTATTTTTATTGTAATGTCTATAAAATATATTACGTGTGTTTCTCTAAGTGTTTAGAGTGCTCCCTCTAGACATATTGAGACACTTCTGAACACTACACAACACATAAAGGGTAAATAGGTAGCCAGTTAAAGCATCATCAGTTATAGTGAAGTGCTCTTTTAATGGTCCCCAGAGTGAGCAGCCAATCTAAATGTACACACAGCCAAAGTGCCGCTCTGTGACAGCGCTGCCTGTCACAGCCACCTATTAAAATAAGGTTCTCAGACACCCAGGAGCAAGGAATGACACTCTCTCACACTGCATTACGGCAAACCGACATGTCATTTGGCATGCTGGCTGGAGGTGCTGTGTACATGGAGTGTGCAGGAAGATTCTCCTAATTTCCTGTACTGCCATTTGAGAGATGAATTTGGAGAAGGGAAGAGAGGACTGTACTGCTCATAGTCTCTGCTTTTGTTCAGAGGTGATAGGGAAAAAAAGGCCACAGACCTAGCTTTATTTGCAGGCACAGGGAATTAATCTGTCCCTCACAAATTTCTATGCCATCTCTTCTCACAAAGGCTTTTGCTTCAGTATTTGCATAGAAATGCTGGGACAGGCAGTTCACTCAACTAAGCTATAAGTACCTGGGTTGCAAACACACAGGTAATTGTGAAATCAGACACATGATCGCATCCTGACCCAGATGAGACAGCGGAGTGACCTTGTGCCTGCTTTCTTGTCACATTAATCAGAATTTCTTCGCTCGCAGTTAGCTGAGCTCTCATTGAAAGTACAAGGAAAAGGTAAGCTCTCCTCCTGTTTTCTAGAACAACCAAACAGAGGGTGTCTATGCACAGATATATGCAAAATAGCAATACACAATGTCAGAGTGTGGATCACAGCACCAACCATGCAGAACTTTAGTGTTTTTTAAAAAATCCATGGATATTAGGTGTCAATCTGTTTGCATATCAAGAGATGCTGGGTGCCTAACATCATCAGGGTCTGCTGAAATACTGAGCATCCATGTGAGCGCTCAACATGTGATGGCCTTGCAATAGTAGTTGTGTCTGACAAAAACTTTCTCTGATTGCCATGCAGAAAAGTTCAGACATGGAGAAGCTGTTCTTGGGCTTATGAAAATTATGAATCACACTGGCCTCTCTCATGTCTGCAGGTGCTAGCACGAGACAGTGAGCTAAGCTACTCAAGTGGCTGTTATCACAATATTCTCCAATGTGAATTTGGCATAGTGTTGGAAAGAGAAGCAACCTCTTTTTCAGTGTGAAGGGATGACTGTCAGCCCTTGGGAGTAAACAGCTTCGGCTCCTTTCCTGCATGTCTCTGGCAGCTAATCACAAGCCCTGTGTGACGCTGCCTTTATTTACTGAGATAGAATATCAGCCTCCTAATTGCATCAGAATAATGTCATTTCCCTGGGAGACAGAGAACACCTGCACTAAGTCATCTGCTGCCAGGTTGGGAAAGGAGAGCTCATTCTTTTCATCTCAACAGGCAACACACCTGTGATATCAAATGCAATTGCTGCACATCTGACCTCTTCTTCTCTTCCTTGCACCACCCCAGCAGCTCACATGCCATACAGTCTCTCTAAGCCTAAAAGACAACTCACTTGCCAAATCTTTCAGCAGTCTGGATGGGAAAGAGATGACCCCTTCCTTTTTTCCTTTTACACGTTGTCTCTTTACTTTCTTTATGCACACGAGGGGCTGTGCATCTAATTTCATTTAAGGCTTATGTCAGATGCCTAAAATAGGAGCGTATCAGCCAGGAGAGAGGGGAAGGACAAGATCAGAAGGCAACCCAGGTGTCTAAGTAAAGCTCCTTCTCCAAGCCATCTATTTTGTCTGCTGATGATAGAGGTTGCTGAGGAAAAGCAGCTTCCTAATGCCAATATCCTCCCTAGCTACCAGCTGTGAGGCTTTTCACTTACCAAGGATAATTACAATGCTGTACTTGATCGCTTTCACTTTCGCCCTGGATATGAACCCACGACTGGTGTAGCCACTGGAGGTTTTGCCACCTGGGAAAAGAACAGATCAGCTAGTGAAAGAATAGGACTGATGTGTGGATGTGTCAGTGTGTACCTTGGTAGGCAGGACAGGAATACACAGCCCCATCTTCCCCTGGTGTCAGTCAGGATCTCAGTAGTTCCTGAAATTTGGACACTTGCAAGTCTGCTCAAGTTGAACAATCAAAACCTGAGCCACCCAAAATAAAAAGGGGAATTGTAAGCAGAGTAGACCTTCCTGAAGCATTGAGGCATGTATAGCCTTGGGATGGAACACTCAGATCATTTTATAGCTTTCTGTGGCCAGGAATTTCTGATCTTGAGCAAAATTCAGACTTGCAAGGACATGCGAAAACACAGAAAAAGTGTTGCCTAGTATATGCTAGAAAAAAACTATGGAGATGGACAGTTCTAGGAACAGGAATTCCAGCCTCTAGAATAAGTAGTTTTTACTTTTTATTCATTTTCTCAGAGATGTTTCCTATCGTGTCTCTAAAGAGAATTTAGTGTCAACGGAAAGAAGGTAAATAATGTAGAAATGAGTTATGAATCAACAAATACAGAAACCGCATTCCCACTACAGCGATGGGGGCCCAATGTGACACTACATGTCCAAGCACTCCCAGATTTGTGAGGATCAGCCGGAATTGAATCACAATTGGAGTCATGGGTGTGCTGAGACTCACCAGGACAGCTGGATATGATGACAGCCTGAGCTTTGCTCTTCATCCAGATGGTTCGAATCACAATTGAGTAGATGACGCTGCAAAACGGGAAGAGTTGCTGGTATTAGGCACAATAAATTTAACAGACATCCCAGTCATTCGTGCTCTAAAAGTTATTTTATCTATGTGTAAGGAGTTCACAGAGATGACGGGACTGCATAGGAATAATAATAGTAAATTACAGTAATAATAATAAATACGATATGTCTCTCCCACAGTATTTTTCAGAAGGAGATCTGAAGACTTTTCACCATGGAAGTCTTTATGGTTGTCCTAGCTTTAGAGATGTCAAACGTGAGGAATGCAGTGATTTGGCCAAAAATCTTGCAGGCAAGAGCTCACTGGTGATTTTCAGCCAGCCAAAGCCAAATCCATCTGAGTATCAGCCCCAAACACCAGCTCTGATGAGGGAAGCTAGGGAGGGACCTGGTTTTGCTGTATGTACACGTCGATTTTGCTGTTACTTTGTGAGTCTGAAGCTGGTGAATAAAATTTTATCCTGGGGAATTTGATACGGGCAAGATCCATGGGAAATGCAAATAAATACAGCAGTGCTCAGTTTTGGGTCTCAGGGTCCTGTGGTGAAAATCAAGGAGGACAGAAGTGTCAGATAAATGGGAAGAGTTAGATGATTCAAAACCAGATCCACCACAATTTGCATATTTAGAGAGGTTTATATACTTTCAATACGAAAGATAAAAACTGCTCTAGTACACAATGACCTTGGATAGTTATGATCTTTTGCTGTGCAATAACCAATCTGGACTTCTATTGATTTAATATAGAACAGGTAAAAATAATTCCTTCAAGCTGAAGAGCTGTTTGAACCCACGTCCTGCTTGAGGATTTAATTGCCATAAACCTTAGTGATCCTTATGTGAAAAAGGTGCAACGAAGGACATCCTTTCAGGGTGTTTTATAGAGGCAAAAATGTGTCTTACTGTTACGTGGCTTATTTTTGTTACCAGAAGAGGCATTATTCTTACTAGACCTTCCAGACTGATATACGCATCTTTCTTACAGCGCCCTCAATTGCTAGACATGCTTGCAAAAGCAGTATTTGTGCTCATAAAACTATGGCGATTTGGAGGTTTCCTTTTCGTGGAAGTTTGAGCCATCTGGTTTCCAGGCTCAGTAGGTGAGAGCTGTAAATTCAAAGTGCAGTCTGGGCCGTGCAGCGGACCAGTAGCATCCTTGCCCCGTGAGGGGTGTGCACGCATCTGCCGTGGACTACAACTTGCTCTCCTTAATCCCTTCAAAAGTCCAGCTTGGCTCCCAGCTGATTTGAACATTTTCCTTTTATCTCCGGCTTTTCAAGAGCCTGTGTATTTAACAGCTCATACACTTGAGAGTTTATACGTTTTACAGACAATGGTGGAAAATTCACGTATCATTTCACCTTTGATTGTTCCAAGGAATCAGAATGTATTATAATGGTAATTGTTGTCATCTCAAAAAAATTTCCAGCCAGCTCTTAAAAGCCCTCTTTCTATTTTCTTCCTATCCTGCCAGCTCTAGCCCAATCTCTTTGTTTGCAGTTGAAACAATGTCCTCTCTGATGCAGATTTTCCTTTGTCCAGCAGGACGCATTCAGAGTTCCTTAAGCATCAGGACAAAAGAATCTAACTCTGTAGTCAAAATATTCAGGCTCCCTACTTTCAGACAAATGCCATAAGGATTGACTTATGAAGCCAGGCTTCTCACTTGCTTTCCCTTTGACCCGAGAATTCCTGCCCTCTTGGCTGCAGAGACTGGTAGGGGCATGTCTTTCGCCAGATACAGTTACAGCATCTGTCTTCTTCGTTGGCATTTCACATATGAGATTACATGTTGATTCATTTGAATCCCTAATTCTTAGAACTCCAGAGGAAAGTTGAATTCTTGTTTTCATCCAGCAGTTTATAAAGTGCTGCCAACATAGTGGATCTGTGTGGGTTTTTTTGCCTCTGTTCACCTTTCATTTCTCTATATCTGAAGCCACTGGAGCCTTCTTATCAGGAGTGGACCGGAGGTGGTGTAAAGCTGCTCAGGGTGGGTGTCAGGAAAGATGAGTTACTTTTCATGCTACATAAACTTCTGAGCAACTCTTGTGCCAGCCACAGTTATTCAGTTATGATTTGATCTCTCTGGGACTCCAGTTCATAGTAGTGCCTAACCTGGTTTTTTTTCCCCAGCAGTGGTGGCATGGAACTAAGAAACTGGACTTTCCAGAAACGTGTCACCTAAAGCATGGGATCATAAAAGGCAACTGCATGTGTGTTTCAAAGCCACAGAACTAAAAAGAAGGCACTTGTGGAAGTATTTTTCTTACAAGGGAAAATCAGCTTTTTTTCAGAATACATTTGTAGCTCCTTCCTTTCTTGTAAAAGGCGGCTGGAGGAGGATGCAGAGGTTGGTCAAATCTCAAAGAAATTGTCACTTGAAAAATGAAGTGACAGATGAGCAAAGAGTAGCAGGGAACAGATGACAAACTGGTATTCAGAGGAGTGTTTGGCAATAGTCTGCACCATTGCAACCATATCCTAATCTCTGTTCCCTTCCTCTGGACGGTGAACTGCTCAGGCTTCACTGCCAAGATGTAAAAGCATGTGGTACACATTGCCACAAACCGCTTTTCCAACCCATGTAACATGCCTGCATGCTGCTTGCCCTTGTCTCCACTGAAAGCACTGGGAGATAGGATGTGCAGTTCTGTAGGTCCAGATGCTGTCAGGCTTCTTTGTGTCTGTAAGTGCACAGTGCACTGGTCTTCCAGCCCAGGCTGTAGGTGAGAGACTAATGAAAGGGTATTACTCAGGTGGAAAAATCAAACCTGGATGGAAAATTCATCCAAGCCATTCTGAAAAGTAGCTGCTCAGGCTTTGACGAGCACAGGATAGAAAGGACATGCTGTTGATCTGAAAATGGGATGACTTTTCTAACCCTGATAAAATGCATATCTTGAGAGGTGGCAGGAAACCACAAAAATATGGCTCACATTATGGATGTATCTCAGAAATTAAACTCTTTGCATCTCCAAAAACAACTTAGCTTGACCCAAATTCTAAAGGATTAAGAGGCATGTTCATCACAGCCTGCTATTAGTTAATGGTATTGTTTAATATACCTCATTGGTAATTACAGCATTTTTTATCCATGTAAATACGTAACTTATGGTTAGTCATACAAATGCAACTGTGAATAATCCCACCCCATCTTTATTTTTAATTCATAGACTTTTTATTTTTTTAATAAACTGTCTTCTGGTAAAGCTATGTATTGATATTAACAATCATAAGCATTATTGATCTGCCCACTCTTTAAATACAGATTTTTTTAAAAGTAAATAATTGCACTATGACAGCATCCCACGCAGCCTCGGTATTTTCTAGTAAAATGAGCCTTTACCATGGCAAAAAGTGCACTTAAGCTCCCTGTTAATTACTTCTATTTATCATCCAATATTGCGTATTGTTCCTTATACTTTGTGCAAAGTGATGCAGCTGCTTTGTTTTATGGTAGCTATTTATCTAAAGAGAAAAGTAACCTCTGAGCAATCCATTGCAGGCACATGGATTGGGTAAGTGAAGAGATGGGCAGATATTAGAACATATATGGAACATCTAGGGTTTTTATTTAGAAATGGAAATTGCAGGCAAAAATGAATGGGCGCATTGAATCTAGTTCAAAAAATGACCTTTGGTATTTTTATTAATGGCATTTCCAGTCCCTTTATTTGATTTAATTTAGAGAAATACCTTTTATTTAATCTATTTTTTATTTCATTGCAATGCCCTCGGTTTAATTCCGTATTTTTCCTTTTAGCGAATTCTGGGGTTTTTTCTCTTCTAATTATTTTTCAGCTGCTCCAAAGCAAATATTCTCTTTGGAATTTAGATTTTAAGCAGCAGATGGTTATCTTTTCCTTCTGTGCTTCAAGAGAAGCTTTAGCAATTTTTTTTAAAACATGAGTTTGCAATTATATTAGGTAAATGTCTATGTATTATATTTATAATGTTAAAATATAAAAAATATATTTAGCAATCATGAATAGCAGCTGAAAAACTCAGAATTGTTGGATACTCAAGTGCCAGAATATAATTATGTTTTGGCACAGAGTAGCAATGTAGAATAGAAATCCAGTAGCTCTTCTGTCTCCCCATCACATGTTCTGAGGGGCCCAGGTGCAAATATTTGCAGGAGAGCAGTGTGTAATCTTTATTTGACCCATATTTAACCTCTGTTCAGCAGTGCCTCAGAGGTTTTCAACCATCACAGATACCATTTGAGCTTTGCTTGGTGTATTTCAGTATAGGAGAAAAGGCTTTGGTTATAGCTGATGACACTTGTCCCAGAAGAGGAGAGAACTAATTACTGCAGGTTCCCTAATTACTTTTTATGAATTTTCTGGGGTTTGGTCAGTTGATAATATCGACTACAGAAGAAGTAGTAGAATAATGCAAATAAGAGGGAACAGGCCAAATTTCTAAGCACTGCAAAGAAATACCTGACTTACGGTCTGTGGTTCTTCCTGTGCTAGACTGAGACAGTGGAGACAAGGGAAGTTTTAATATGAAAAGAACAAATATTCTCCGCTTTTTTCAGCTCTCAAAGATATCCACACACTTGGGTTACAAATACTAATCATAGATTTTCTTTTTCTTTTTATTATTCAGGTCTTGTTCATTGGTATTATAATCAGATAAAAAAACTTGCTGAAAAATGACAAGCTCTTTGATAACTGATTGCTGATTCTCTAGTTGTGAAGAAGTGGTAGGAATAAACCTCAGAAGTATTAAAATCTTTCAGGTTTTTGCAGTTTTCTTCATAAATTACCTTTATACATATATATATATATATTTTTAAAGGGGGGGCTGCGGGGGGAGAGAATGCTGTTTTCTTCTGGTTCATGTTTTGGCTTGGAATTTATAGGGTTTGCTCACACCACATCTGGGGGTTTAGCTTGTCAGTGGAAGGGTTTTCCAGAGTGAGCATAAGGTTATCAGATAAATAATTCATTCCATGGGCTGCAGTGTTATGAATAACACAACTCCTGCAAGTTAGTTGAAAGCTGTCAGGAAAATGTGAAATCAGCTCTACTGAGAGAGCTGAGGGCTGGATGAGAGAAGCTTAAAAGATGATGGTGTCTGGACTGTAACAAGTGAAAACAGCTCAGCCAAAGCTGCATATCTAGTGTGGAATTAAGTCCTGCACCTGAAAAGTAAGATTTTATCCTTTGTACACACTTCAGATGAACAGCACCAGAAAAAGTGCTGTCATCAGTGAACTGCTTTGCTCTAGAGGTTAGGTTTTCAGCAGATTCAGGCAGCAGAACTAATTAAGAATTAACTCCGCCAGCCAGTGTCCCACATTGCATCAGACACCTGCCAGGCAGCTAAATCAGAGTGCTTCAGCAGAGAAAATAAAGTAGCTGCGCAAACAATATGAATTCTTGCAGAAAAGGTTTTCTTTTTTTCCCTGTGTACACCTTACCTTGTTTTCTCACTAAGTGTGGGGTATGCCTTGACTTCTGCTTATGTGTATTCACAGCTTCTTCTACTGATCCTTGACTTTTCAGTTGCACATTTATGGATCTTCTCTCCATTGTTATGTTGTGGCCTTTTTTAAATAACATCTTCTGCTAAAGGTCATTAAATTAAAAAAAAATCACAAAATGCCTTCCTACATTTATTAAATATCGCCTTTCATGTTTATAAATAATCTCTTGACAGAGTAACACACAACTGGGATGTACGTGATCTCTCTCACCCTTATGAAATAGCATCTCGTTTATCATCAAGCCTCTTGGGCATCTGAAAATATTGGGTGGAACAAAACTTTTACAGAGAAACCGAGTACCTGGAGATGTTAACAGCCATTCCTGCTGTTCTTGAGCTACAAACTGCTTACCAGAGTATTTGTATGCTGCAGCCGCATCAGGTGGATTAGCTTTAAACTCCTGGACTGCCAATAATTTTTAAAGAAATAGATGTCACACCTTCAGGTTGTGTCGACAGATGTTTTACAGATACATCAGCTGGGAAGATGCAACCTTCACTTTTATGCTTGAGACTTAAAGAAGTGTTCCAAAAAACAGCCATTTCCTTCCAAATTGCATGGCATTTTTTCATAATGTCTCTGCTGACCTTGCCCTGATGCTAATCCTCTTTTTCTGTGGTTTTAGAAAATCCTCTCTGTTCTGAAGAAAATAGTATCACTGACAACTAGAAATGAATAAGCATGAAATAAATCCTTCCCTGCACCATTCCTATTCCTTCCTTCCAGTGCCAGACACCACTTTGGACCTGTCAAAAATCTGACTTCTGCTGGCCAGGACATAGGAGCATTTGTGTTAATAAACACTGAAACCAGGAATGTTTCTGGGCAGGTGATGGACACTGTGCTGCCCCTGGCTCCAAAGTCAGTGGTTTTAGTTCCCGTCCTGCCCTAAACTTCTTGTGTGAAAGTTGCTTAAGGTTAAAGCCACAAAAATTTTAGGATGTTTCATTCATGTCTCAGATGTCAGGGCAATCTCATGAAATGCCAGTTTCACTGCCTTTCTCTTTCCCCTCATGTCTTCATCACCTTCTTGCTTCTGGGGATTTACTGTAAAGCAAGTCACAGAGCTGATCTGGTTTGAATATCTTTCTTTGGCAGGGAGGAGGGGATCATAATGTCAACAGCTCTGAAATATTTATTGCTCTGTAGCTTGCCTTTTCTTGCCAGACAAGTATAGATGGCGTGTAAAAGGAGTGGCTGGTCTGTAATAGAAACCATGCAAATCTGTATGTTTGAGTGTGAAAGAGATGTTTCACACACCTATGAAATGACTGTAACTGGGCGGGCTGTGGGGTTTTTTTCCTAAAACACTTAAGATGCTGGCTAGAATTTCCCAGCTGCTACCTATTTGAGAAAGCTCATAAAAGAAAGCTTTTCACAGTAACAGCCAGCCTCAAAGTTTTCTAGTGCCATTTATTTTCACTGTTGAATTCCTTTTTGTCTGTGCAGTGTATGTTTATTGTTTTTGCTGCTACTGCTGGGCTGCAGATCTACCCACATTTTTATTTACGTATTCCCAAGAATTTTTTTTTGTGTATTGAAAACTAGGCTGGCTTTCAGAGATGGGAAAATATGCAGAGAAATGATCCTACCTAGGAAGAGCTATTGGACAACTTGGGAGTAGTTTTTCCTCTGTTGCCATTGTGTCCTTTCTTTATAGAGAAATTTCTTGATTTTTTTTAATTTTATCTATGCAATCTGGCACAAAAATGGAAGGTTTAGCAAACTGACATGTTACAAGAAAAGTGTAAAAATCGTCCCTTCTCTCTAGGGAGCAACACTGGTCCGTTTTGAATCCCTATCAAGAAGTTGGCTAGATGAGTTCAAGCACCACATGGTTTTGATTCTATCAGACATAAACTTGTTACCATTAAAAGCTGCAGAACTTAATCTCTGTGATAAAACAGTAATAAACTTCAAGGAATTTATTTAGGTTATGTACTCAGGCCTGTCATCATCTAGAAAAGATCATCCTCTGCCCACCCCACTCTCACCCAGAGTACTAATAAGCAGGAAGCTAAGTGAGACTCGTGGCTCATCACTTGGAAAAGCAGATGGACCAAGAGATAAATCCAAGGGACACTGCATAGTTCCCCTCTCAGAGTCCAAGCAGCCCGTCACTAAATTATGGGGGGAAAAAAGAAGTCCCAGCAAGTCTTTCTTGCTGCTAACAAGAAGAGATGGACACAAGAAATATGATTGTAACCTTGTTAGTGAAAGAAAGAAAAATAGGGAGTTTGAGAACTCTTACTCCCACTGGCAGCATTTTGAGGCAGTTAAGAAGCCTCACTCCCCTTCCACATCAGATTTTGACTTCTCTTTTGCAATAGTGGCTCCTCGTGCCTAGTTAACTTCTGTTTAATGGCAGCTCACGGCAGTGCCCTAGAGGGAGGCGATAAACTTCACTGATCACTAAGCACAGTCTGCGATATTGGTTGACCTTAGTTTAATACAGATTCTGCAGATTGTCTTTGGGACTTGAGGCAAATCAGGCTCAAATATCTGCATCTTAGGTTTCCTGTTACAAAACAGGAAGAATTACATTTGTTCATATTTTAGGAGTGGTTGGCAACTTCCATGCTTGGAGATTTCTTTCCAGTCCTGGTGAAGGAACGTTTGTCGAGTACTGTGAAGCTTAAGAGCACTTCAAGTTAATTTTTGTTTAATTAGTGTTAAGTGTAGTTTCCTGTTCTTCTATTAAAATTATCTTTTGTAATAATGGATAAATATTCATACTGGGTTTATAAAGATATCTTTCAAGCCTGACGCTGTGGAGATAAGTGGGCACACTTAGAGATTCATTCCTTTATTCAGAGAAAAGGTTTCTGGCTGTTAATACCACAGGAGAACACCCAGGGCGAGTACAACGACCCGTGTATTATGTGATAAAAACTAAAGCAGCTATGCAGCAGGTATGGAAATGAACTTGTAATGAATGAGTAGAAATTAAAACATTAAGCTGATTGCGCACTTGACAGCTTTTACCACACACTTGCTGACTGGGGTTCAGGCTTACCTGATAATGATCAGAGGAATGAAATACACCAGGAAAGCCACTACCGTCATGTAGGGGATCCAGTAGGAGTCATCAGGCCAGAGAGCCCAGCACTGCACTTCCCCATTGGAGAGCTGACGTTTCCCAAAAATAATCAGAGTTGGTATGGAAAACAGGAAAGAGAGGCTCCAGGCCACTCCAATAAGCACTTTCGCCTGTCTTTCTGTGTAACAGAGTCAAACAGACAGTGTCAGTGGGGTTGTTGGTGCAAGTGAACCCTTGCAGCACTATTGACAGAAAGGCAGGGAGGAGGAGGAAATTCTGTGAAGAAAGGGAATTTTAGGCTGCAGCTGGCTGATGCTGAAAAGACTTCAAAGGAGAATAGGGATTTAATCTCTTTCTCATGATAAACTGTCATGTCATTATGGGCTTGTATTTTGCAAGTTTTATTTAAGGATGCTTAGGGCCTGTTGAATCTGAAACATTATGAGAAAGGCACTGGTCAGAGTCAGTAAGTCAGAAACATGAAATGCAAATGGTACCTCTATGCCACCAAGACAACACCGTGAATGGATGTAAAAGACTGCAGGCCTGCCCTACCACATGCCTAGTGATGCGCCTTGAAGGGAGAAAGATTGCAAAATATTTCCTATGAGGAAAAAGAAAATGCCTCCATTCAGGATCAGAACAAGACTGCATAACCATCTTCTTTTAACTCCAGCTGCAACCTTACTGTCCCAAAGAAACATGGACCTGAAGACCCTGGGCATCCCCTGCACTTCTCTGTATCATGGTGGGGACCAAACCCAGCTCCCTTTGATAACCCCAAGTCACACCAAGAGTGGACTGCTAACCATGAGACAGGGCAGATAATGGTGCTCAAGTGCCCAGCCCTGTTTTAGCTGCTGCAAAATACAGGAACTGGGAGATCCTGCTGCCCTTCATGGTGAAGAACAGGAGCTGAAGGATCCCAAAACCTCCATCAGGTTTGGGTTACTTCATCCTCTTGATTTCTGGCCACTGCCAAGTGGGGAAAAACAAGTGGGAAACCAAGTGATGCATAGTGGCACCCACAGGGTTTTGTAAATATCAATGGGTTGGAGCAAAAAGTCCCAAGGCTTTAATTTTCAAAAACCTGCATCTTCTGGCTAAAATCCAGTTAGCTCTAGCTGAAAAGTGTGTGGAAAAAGGGCTGATCTGTGGAGCACCTATGATTCTCAGTGACAGTTATTCCTCCTCAGCCAGACTGCGAGAGGAACAGATGGGGACAGATTTTTTTGATCTGTGAAGCTTTAGTGTTCAAATACTTTATTGTCCTAAAAAATACCCGAGGTTGTGCGTGAAATAGAAAATCACTTTAAATTATGCATATCAAGAAGAATGTCTTTCCTCCTTGAAGCTCAAAGAGCAATACAAAAGCATGTGGGCGAAACAATCAAAAAGTAATTTTATGCTTTATAAAACATCAGTTGCAAATACTCAGTTATCCTGCTCATTTTTAAATGCTACCCACGTTCAGCAAAGTATGGTCTTGCTAATCTAGGGCTTAAGGGAACTCTGATGACATCTGCGTAAGTGAGAGGGTTAGATTAAGGCTATAAATATTGTACAGGCAAAAGAGAACTGTGAAGTTTCCCAAAGCATAACAGAATAAACTTAGCAAAAGGAATATTAAGAATAAATTTTGCAAAATATTTCCTGACAGAAAGGACATTTCAAATGTGAGCTAACTATTTAAACTACGATCATTCAAGCCTCAGTGGGGCCCACCTGTGTTTTTCCAACTGAAAAAGATCAGAGCTGGAAAAGAAACCTTATTTTTTTGTACTGTATAGCATTACCTTAATTTGAACAGAACTGGGTAATTTGGGTTGGGCAAGAGTGATATTGTATCTTTGTGTTTCATAATACATTTCCTGCCATGTTCATTTATTCTTATTTTTAAATGTCCCTTGCGTTTGGTAGAATATGGCCTTGCTAGTCTAACAGGCTTTACAGGGTTCTGATAGGTAAGCAGATTTTTGTTTTATCAGAATAATGTTAATTTTCTGCCTCACCAGCAGGGCTTTTCTTAAGCTTCATTTTTGATAGTTGCTCTGATATGCTCTAAATGCCAGAAAATCACATAACTAGAGCTATATCAGTTATAAATGAAATCAAATAACAACTTTTGAGATACAATATTCTATTCAACCAGTCTGAGCATTTTCCTTTAGAGTTTTTCATACTAGGGTGGCCATGACCGACTCCCAGTGCTGGGGTGGGCATCTCAGTTGTGAGCTCTGGCTCTGACTCTCCTAAAAGATGTTTCCGTGTAACTTTCCCCTCTGCTCTGCTCCCACCACCAGCACACTGTGACAATGGGTTTGAGCACATCTCTCTGCTCCCAGCAACTGGGACAGGGAGTCACCTCGTGGAAGGATCTTTGCTTCCTGCCATCAAGAATGTCAGTGCTATGCAATCCTTTGATAAATTGAGTGCCACTTTAAAATTTTTAAATTTAAATAGGTTTTAAATCCAGAGAGAGCAGAGCTGTTCCAGAATCTCAGTGATAGCACTGTTTGCAGCCCAAAGATATGCTAGGATCAGTTTATATCTTTTTGGGTTTTGTCTTTTACTTAAGATGTTCTTTTTTCACCTGTTGTTTAGTTTGCTTGTTGTTTGCACATACCTTTTCAATATGATGAAGTATTCACAAAGTATTTTCTGCTATAACTCCTCAGTTTCTTTTCTTTTTGATCTTTATTTTACAATTTATTCTTAACACCCTTTTGGCTGTAGAATTAGGTGTCTCATAGTAAAAGCTTTAGGATTAGAAGGCGTGCTTCATCCTGCACTTTCTGTGGTCATTTATGTATTTGCAAAGTATAAAATATTCAGCTGTTGAAGTTTGTTTTCGTAAAAACCATGCAAAGAACAGCTCGTTGCAAATGCTTTTTAACAGGACTTGAGGCTAGTAACTAAACCACAATTAAAAAAACTGTTTGATATTTTCAAAGTGAAATGTTTGATTTTTTTTCTAAAATGGTATTTCAAGGCTACACAGAAACATAATTTTTTAAATCAGTAAGAAGAAAGAACTCTTTTGTTTCTTGATTGAAGGATTTCGGGGGGATGAGTGTTTCATTTTGAAAGAAATTTGCCACAGGTTGACTCAGAATTGTTCATGAAGTTCCTCTGTGTCATCACCAATGACAAAGATTTGTAAATCTCTTTGTTCTCTATCTGCAGAATAGCTAAGAGGACATTTCAAAAGCATCCCACATGGCACCTCTGCAAGAAATAGCTGGGTGCAAAAGGTGATTATTTTACGTATATTGCACAAAGTTGCTATGATAAATATAACTCTCTAGAGCCTTCTTTTGATTTGCAGCTGCCTTCTTTTTTTCTTTAAACATGGTCTTTGCTTGTGCAACAGTGTGTAGCCAGCCCTTGCAAGAGGCAGGTGGGTTTTGTCAGTGTTCTCTCTGCTTGTGACCTTTTTCCCTTGACTAGAGCTGCACCCAGCTGATGACTCTGCTACCCTTGACTGGGAGCAATGTATGCTTTTCCCCCGTCTTAAAAAAAAACCCCAAAAACTTTATGGTATAGGTATAGGAAATGGGATAAAAAAAAAAGCTTTTATGAAGATTTGAAGTGATTTGTAGTGGGTTTGTTTCAACTTCAAAGTGCCTTTCAAAGATTAACCACCAAATTCTTTACTATGCCCAGGCGGTGCCTTAACAAGTGCTGCTCTTCCCGTACCATGCATGAGGAAGAAATGCCAGAACGTCTGTCCCACAGCTCATCCTGCTCAGCCAGCAGGTTTATGAGCCCCTGCCCCACCTGTGTTATGAGCCCTCCTGCAGGAGTTGTAGAGCAATGCCGCCCCTCCCAAATCCCGCTGGGAAAACCTTTATATCTGTCTCCCTGTTCTGAAAGAGTTGATCTGCACACTGGGGAATATAAAGCTAAATTTCACACAAGTGTTTGAAGCTTTCAGACCTTAACAGCTGCCAAAGCTGCACTACCGTCTCAGTTGTGATTGACTTACAGGTTTTTAAGGCCAGGAAGGACCATTAATCTGATCCCCTGAATAGAGCCGTCTGGCAAAAGCCATCATTACTCCAAAACAAGAATGATATTTGCATCTGATTAAAGCACATCCTCCAGACCTCATGGTTCTTGTAACTGTTCTTCTTCCTCCCCACCTGCTATTTCTGTTTCTTCACTCAGTGAAACATGCTTAACACTGCGCTTTGGCTCTGTAGGAAAGAAATAATTTTCTTTAAAATGTACTGCTAAGAGACCAGGATATATCTGAGTGCTGTAAAAAAACCTGAAACCAAACAAACAGAAGAAAGTAAAAGAAATAATGGATATCCAAACTTATATGCTATATCTTTTGAAGATATATCAAACTATTGCATGCATTTGAATACCACACCCTCCATCCAAGTTATTTTTTAATGTGAATAAATAGGCAATAGAAATGTTGCAGCTCCTGCAGTCAGTATGGTGATACGAGGGATAGCTTTTGCCCCTAATAACCTTCTAAAAATGCTGGAAGATAATGAAAACCACTATACTTTCTAAAATGTCATTTCATTCTTTCCTAACACAATACTTATAAAAACTGCTGAGGGCTAAGTGGAGTTTAATAAATCTTGAAACCACAGCTCCTTCGTCATTTGGAAAACTATAGCAGAGTTCAAATGTAGCCAGAGCAGAAATAAATAAGTCATAGCAACAAGGTTAAGAATTTTGAAAACTAAAAAAATTATACAATAGTATCTATAGCAATAACAAGGTACCGAAATTCTCCTACCTCCTTGCAAGAACTTCATGGGGTAAACTATGGCATGATAGCGGTCTATGCTTAGTGACACGAGGACGTAAGTCGAAGCATAGAGAAGGACCACCTGGGGCAGAAAGTATAACGAGACAGGTTGAGATGCATCTATTGCAGAAGGTGATGTCAGCGAGAACTCTGAACTAGGAGTGTTTCAAAACTTATGGCAAAAAAAAAAAAGAAAAAGCAACCCCCCCCTTGTATGTTCACCCAGCTATTTTTCCTTTTTCCTATCCACAAAATTTAAAAGATTTAATATGCTTTAACTAACACGTTTCACCTTTAAATGAACATTTTCAGCATTTAGCACTTTTGCTGCTAGAAAAAATTCTATACAGCATTTTTGTCAGAGTTTACTGCTGTGGGGACACAAAGCACGAGGTTTTTATACCTGGAAGTAGCGAACGACCCTGCAAACGATATCAGGGGCCATAAAATCTCCAGTGTAGCGCCAAATGATGTCAGTCATTATGTTGATGAGTCCTGTGAATGAATCTACAAAGAAATTAAGTGAAGAAGCGTTAAAAGAAGCAAATACACGACTTCAGGTGAACCACGGGGGCAGGTATGACCCTTGGGATATACCAGCTCCCCAGTCCTGAGGGTAGTCAAGCCATGACCAGTCAGCCCAGTATGCTAGAGGAGCTGGGAAAGCCTCAGAAAACACTCCAATGTTATTATCTAAGTGTGTCAGCTTGATTCCAGCTGTAACAAATACTGAACTACTTAACGTCCTTTATTCTTTGTCTTTCAATTTAAAAAGTCTCCTGGAAGAGCACCTGGAGTGGCAACCAAACGCTGCTAAAGTTAGTAGAAATTTTGTCAGGAATTAATTTGCAAACTTAATTAATTAATGACTAACCCTGCCTTGTCAGCTTAAAGTTAACCTACTTATGCCCGTACTTTTATATTTGCCAAATTAAATACACCTCAGGCAATCTTATCTTTTTTCTTCTTCTTTTTTTCTTCTGTGAAAAAATCTAAAGAGATATTCCAGCATTTGTTCTGCTTCTCACTGAACAAATGAGTGCTCACGGAGATGCACATTTTACAAATGACTCACGAGAACTGGTACTCCTGTTTTACACATATGGGTGATATTAAGTTTTGTCTTTAAAACCAGCTTCTGTCACTTGGACAAGATAAATGTTTTCAGTGCAGTCCATGGAAGAAAATGTGTACCACTCCAGTGTCCTGCCACTTCAAGTAACATGTCATGTTGCTCTTCTTGCACAGGAGAAAACAGGTTAGGATAAATTCTTGTGCAATTTTTCAGGACAAAACCAAGCAATGTGAAGAAACAGCTTCAATCTATATTTAAAAAAAAAATTGAAGTGGTGAGGTAAAGTGTTTCATTTTGATACCACCATTTAACAATTCAAAAACCACCTCTAAAGTTTAGTGTGATAAAGATGTTCTAACCCCCATATCAGAAGATTTTTATTTGAAATTTATGCCTTTAGAAACAAGATATTTCAACAATTTCAAAAAAATATTTTGAGAAATAAACAGTTTGGAACAGTATTTCCAAGCAAACAGGCACATGTTTTGCAAAATAGTTTTCTTCTAAGCCCTTTGAAATTACAGAAATTCCAGATACTTCCATCTGGAAATTGAGATCTCAGCTTAATGCTTCAGAAAAAGCAGCCTGTTTTGCTTCACTGGAAAATCAGGGTTATTTTTTTCTGTATCAGTAATCCTTTATCTCCTCATTTTCTTCTTTAATTTGTCTTCTTCTTCTTCAAGGCTCGGTTCAAAATTAAATTAGTGTAACTACATTGCCTCCTTCCTTATGACTTCTGTTCAATTAATATTGGTTTGATCTTTATTCTCAGTGTTTGCCAGCCCCATTTTCTCTCTCTTCTCTCTTCCACTGCCTCCAAAGAGAGGCTGGATCAGAGACAATCTCCAGAAGGAAGTCTGTGGTTTGAAACGTTGTGTTAAATGTTGTTCATTGATTAGGCTGATGGGGTAAGGAATGATTGTATAGAGCCTTTAAGACTTTACTGAAAAGACTGTAGGTATACAATTAAGGTGGTCTTTGGAAAAAACACAGAGTTTAAGTGTTCCAAATAGTGAAATGCATCCTCCAGCAGAGGTTTCAACCTGTCCCTTTCCTTACTCCTGAATTATTGATTTATAGTCCCTCTCTCTACAGTAATGAAAAATACATTGGTTCAAAGTATTACACATCAGTAGAGCTTCACCTCAGGGTATCCTCCGGCTTTTGATGGTCTGAGCACCTGCCAAGCAGATGCTGAATCAGGGTTCAGTTTTCCTCAGGAGAGGGAGGGTGCAGAGGCTGCCCTCCCTCCTGCCAATCTCAGTGCTCTGAAGAGGAAAGGGAGGGAGAAGGGACAGCACCTCAGCTATCTCCTCATTTCCCTCTTCTCACTGCCATTTTCCTATCCCTTTTCAATGGATCAGGAGAGTGCTTTAGAGGTGCATCCTGCAGCTCTGGTGGGAGATGGGACAGTGTCCTGGTGGTTTCCTTCAGGTAAGTAATTTGGCAGTCGCAGACAACAGCTTATGCCCACGTCAGCTTTTTTGTTTGCATCAGGAATGTGGTTTTTAACCTGTGGATGGCTCCCACTTCACTGGCTTATGTGATGGAGATCCACAGGTGAATGAGCCTTCGTTCAGCTGATGCTCAGCCCAAAAGTACTCTTCAGGGTTGCCCTCCTTGCATCCCACACCATGCAGCTGCCAGCCAGTGCTCAGGCTCAAGAACCATGGCAAAGTTTTTGCAGCAGAAGCAGATCGCTCTCCACAAATACCAAATGTGGATATCAGCTCTGTCTTTTTCATGCTACAGGTCTCTTCCCACTGCATGTCATTACCTACAAATATATCCACAGCCTTAAGTACTTCAAGAGCTTTAAAGAACACTCAGAATTTTCTTTCCCTTGAGAGCCGTTGAGTGAGGGTTTTCAGATGACTGCAGAGGCTTTTAAATGAGGCTTAAACTTCACAGCTTTTTTGTGCTGGCAGCCTCAGCTCCTCTCCCCCAGCAGTATGTTTTAAGAGCGCTCTGCACTGAGTTTCAGAATTGCTGTGGAGAGCTCAGCACGAGCCTCCAAGCACGTGCCCCTGAACACAACACACACATCCATACCAAAGCCAGTGCACCCAGCTGTGTGTGTGGGCCAAATTTAGCCAGATTTCTCAATGCCCTTTAATTATAGAAACATGCTTCCACTCAATGTCCTCATGCCCTCCTCAGGTTTTAGAACTATCTGTTGTCTTTTTGATCCTAAAAGTATCAGACTAACTTTTCTCAGGGGATCCTTCTGTCCTCTGCTGCCTGCTGCAGAGGGTATTTCTTATCCCATCTCTGCAAAGGACCAGGCTTTCTTAGTATGACCCAACCACACAACTCTGGAGGATTTGTCCTGCAGACTTTGTATAGGGCCACCAAGAAAATAATGTGCTTTGTGCCAGTCATCAGACAGCATGAAAGGAAAATGCAGCAAACCTACAAATCAAGACAAAGTGTTGCTATATAGTCTCCAGAGGCACAAGTACCCAGTGCGAACTTTCATTAGTGATTTAGACACTGAATGCGCTGCACATTATTCTGTTATCTTATGCTCATCACACCCTCAATAATTAGACTTTATATTTTTCACATCTTTACAACATTTTATCTTATAATCCCGTTTTCACACAAAGCCGTAATGTGCCAGCACTATAAACCTGGTACAGAGATCATGAATTGCCAGCAGACCTTTTGCAACTGGTAGATGAATCCTTCTCACCCTTGTATTCTCAGATGCAATCACATCCATGACCACAGCATCTTGAAATCCGCATTTGCCATGTAATTTGAATTGCTGTAATAGAGGTCAGTGCATGGAAGTCAGCTGGTTTCAGCAATGAGATCCCAGCAGATCACACATTCCCCGGCTGCTTTTGGCAAGCTTACACCTCAAACCACGTCATTGGATTGCATCATTGCCATCCTAAGTGGTGAACGCCAGGTACAGAAAGCTTACACAGCCAATACATTGCTCTAAATCTCAGTGTCCTCATTACTTTGAGTATCCTCACCACTCCTTACAAAGCTGGTGGCTCGCCTGTTAGGTACTTGTGTTCTTTCACTGGTGAGTGTTCCAGCGCCGAATGGCACCAAGATCATTTCTGAAAACTGTCCTAAACAACTTTCACTCATAGCTGTGTGCAAGCTTGTCATTGCCACTGCCTTCTTAATAGTCTTCTAGATTTTTTTACTAAGTAGTGGTGTGGTTACTGTGGTTCTGCGTCAGCATTGCTAGGCAACAGTGGGGTTATAGGCTCATTTAATTACTCAAAAATTAGGCAGAAATTCAATTAATGAAATATATTCTCTTTTGATAAAAAATAAAGATGCCAGCAAGTGGTAATTTGTGCTTTTAAGCCAAATGTATATTCGAAGAAGGATACAGATGAAACAATTCCTTGCTGAAGAGAGGACATGGCACTAGTGTGATAGGACTGGAAGAAGTTTGCTCTTGAGGGGAAGTGGATTTTCTATAAACAAATGTAAAAGAAAAATACCATGAGATTTCAATAACAAGAAAAAGTAGAGGAAGGTAGGGAATAAAGATGGCTTTGCCTGGGCAGAGGGAGGGAAGAACAGCCTTCTGGGGTTTGTGCAACTGCACAGGTCTGCAAACCTTTATCTGCCTCCCCCCTGTCGCCACCATGGCCACAGCCAGTCCTGAAAGGCAGAACTAGTGTCTGCCTTTACAAAACTGTCAGCATTTCAAAAGGCAGCATTTTTAGACAGCATTTATCAAAAAGGCCAAGAAAATGCCTGAGAAGGAGAAGCGCTCTGTTGTTCCCAGAGGAGACTGAAACATGCTGAATATAGAGCTATAGCATCTGTTGTTGGGAAATATGTCAGGTACTGAAACAACCTGTGAAAATCCTGGGCCCTAAAGGCCAACATAACCCAGGTTTCCATCATGCTCAGCAAAATGCCTTTGGATATTTTTATGGCCATGACGGAGTGCAGGCATTACCTCTACACTTTTGAGCCTGTGAACCACTTGGTTCAGGAGGTGATTGCAGTAGCTTGGGTGGTGAGGACTGCCTCATATGACTGATCTCAGAAATGTAAAAAAGAAATCACTGCCCTTGGCAGGACAAATCTGAATGTCAGCTTTCTGTTCCTGTGAGTGAAACAAATTTTTGTGTCAAAAAGCCCTCCACAGAGATAGAAGTCCATTATAGAAAGCAAATGGAGGTAATTAGTGATCTGGCACGGGAATAGACAGGTTACAACTGTCTCTGATAATATGTTCATAGAAATTCATTGACTTGATGGTATTGCCAAAGGGATGTACCTTGTGAAGACTTCAGGATATTCCTTTCGCTACAACTAAGGAGGTTCAGAAAAAAATCTGAGCCAGCAAGTCTGCAAGAAAATATCTCTATTATTTGATTATTAGTACTGACACCACTCTTCCCTCAAGACACTTACCCGGAGGATGAAAGTCTTTTCTCTCAGAAGTGGAGAGCAGATGGCTGGTAAGCTGTGATGGGTTGAAAAGCTCCACATGTCATCTCAGCTACAGTTACATTTTCCCCTGATGAGAACAGTTCTATTAAGCTGGATGTGGTGATCCATCACTTCTTGGTGAAGCTGTGCCTCTTACTGAAATACCCTCTCTCTTGTCGTGTCACTTACAGAGTGATTCCATTTTAATAAGGTGTGGTTTTTTCTGCTTTGTAGATGGCACCAAGCTGCACAAGGCAACACAGCATTTTGTAAGGCAAGACAAGGGATGCAAGCTCCTGGTCAGGGCTGAGCATGTCACATGGCTCATTTTTTCTGGACCTCATGATGTGCATTCCCATCACCTACCACTCCACAAGGAGCATATCCTCTGGAAGCATCAGAAGCAGCGGTTCACTAACACCTGCCTGCAACAGACTGATAGACCATTAAAAGTGGCATCATTGCTCTATGACAAAAATAAGTTCCTGTCCGTGATTTTTGAACTGATGAGGCAGCCACTGCTATTTGCCCTTGCTGCTCTGTATCACACTTGATGTGTTGTCATCTAATCAGAGTCGGTGCTGTGAACTTACCTTGCAAGTTAGCAAAACCCATATCTGATATTTCTACAGGCCTGAGGGTGCAAGCACTTTAAATTAGGTGTTCTTAGGGGTCCTGAAGGTTACCTTGAGTACAGGCACAGGGCAGAGAGAGCAGGAGAAGCTGCCCTACCTCCTGCAGACACCCCTGCAGCTTGTTTTTTTCCATTCTTCCCATAGTCTGTGCTTTCCACTGAAAATTTCACAGGTGGTTTTGCAAGTATTCACTGCACTATAAATAATTTTGTAGCCACATTACCTAAAAAATATATCCATCCCTCTGCTCTCATTGAGGAGCTGATAGTGAAATAGGTTGTGTCCCTGCTCTAGGCATCTGTAGGACAAGAGGCTTGTAAAATACTTAGAAGATGCATTTTCAAATTATTACATTTTAGCTCTTTAAATACTGAGCCACAGGAGGCTGCTGTGTGGCCTTTCCATTCAGTCATGGTGCAGTGAGGGGCTACACATGGAGCACGGTGGGTGCAAGGGGCCTGGGTGCAAGAGCCACCCTCATGCTTTGACAACCTACTCCTCCTCTTCACAATCCCTCCAGGTGCATTTCTCTGAGTTTACGGTGGTTTGCAGCCCCTTGCTCCAGCATTGCAAGCATCTGGGTACCATGCTGGAGATGGTGCTAATAGGGAGGATGGCTGGCAACCCCAGGACCTGCCATGAACCTGCCAACCCTGAATTTAACTATTTTAGAAGTGTTGATGAGAAGCAGATATGATTGTGCTTACACAGTGCAAGGATCACAGTGCAGAGAATCTCTGGCAAAGGGACAGAAAGCGTGAGCCAAAATTTGGGGTGCATTAAGTTTTTGTGGGGAATCAGCAAGGACACCCAAAAGCACTTTGTTCCATTGTGGTGCTTGCATTGGAGCACACGTGAGGCAGCAGTTTTACCACAGGTACCAGCAATGGGTACTGTGCTGCTATTGGGCATTTTCTCCTTCAAACTTGGCAGCCTGGAACAGAACACCAAATCTAATGAATGAAGCAAAACCCACTTGAAAATTGACAAGACAAAATCTGTTCAATTGACCTGTTAAAGCTACATGGATTTTTTGGTGGCAGAAGTGGTGCTTTCTTTCTCTTTCTGGCTCATAGGAAGTGACAGGAAATTTTGTCAAACTGTGTAAACATCTAAGTTATTTGTTGCATTTCTTAATTTATTTGTTGCATTTCTTATGTTTCTGCTCTGAGATCCACTTTGTCATGAGATGAGGCAGGCCCTGTTAGGCTAGATGTTGTAAAGGATGGATGCAACGAGGCCCCAGCCTCACTCCATAGCTCATCCAGGTTGAAAGATGAAGGGCTGAGAAAAGCATATGCTGCACCATACCAGCCTCTTAAGGAACAGCACTTACAAGGCAGCTGGAGATCAGGTCTCTAGGAATTAAAGCTCAACATGCCCTGCCATTGTGGAAGGCACTAAGGTTTTGTCTAGTTTGCCTTTATTTATATATCTCTTCCTCTGGGGACAGAGCTGGAGGGGGCTAGACTGATCCAGCAAGTCTGCCAGGAAGGAGCATGGCACCCACCAAAACAGGGCAGGGTAACAGGAACAGCAGCAGCACATCAAATACAGTGGGGAGGTGGGCAAAAAAGAGGGCTTGGTCACCACATCAGCAGTGGTCTTATTATTCAGAAAAATTGGTTCCTCCCACAAACTCGAAGAAATGACTGGAGAATTGTTTTCTTGTAAAATTTATGAACTGGTCAGGACAGTAAAGGCAAGTAATTTTTGCTTAAATTCTCCCTTCTTCAGACCTCTGCAGATGCTGTGGTTTTGGATTGGCAGCTGCCCTTAGGGGGAATATGCGGGGGTAGATGAAGTTGATGATAATTCTGAACCCTAGGACAAAGTTTCCTCTTTCCATCTTGTGTTACTTGCACATAGATGAGGCCACTGTGTACTAGATGAAATATTATTTTGTTGCATGTAGTTACTCAGTGGTTCATTCTGTGTAAAGAGAGAATTTTTTTTTAACAGACCATATAAAATCAGCTGAATACAGTTTCACACTGGGGTTTGAAGAGTGGACAAAGAGTTTCAGAAGCTGTTTGTGCAATAGGTAACAGCAAAGCTACAAAAACCATAGTGAAGGTTCCATTGATTCCTGTGGCTGTAGATTTTAAATAGGAATCAAGCTTCTCTAGGCACACGAAGATGTGGCTTATCCATGCCTGAATATGGAAGTCAAATTTAAGCAAGAACAAGTGTTTCATCACTATTATTTACCTGTTGGGAAAGTATATTTCAAATGCAGCTCACTAATTTAACTCCCCTTCTCTCCTTTGAGCAAAGTAGAACAGGTGGAAAGAGCAATAGTGGGGGAAAAACCCCTGCATAGGGCAGTCTCAGTGTAAATGCAGAAGACACACTTCTGTGGATCAATTTGTCCTACTTAAACACAGGAAAACAAGGATATGCCTCCTCAAAAGACATAGGAAGCACATTGTTTGTAATTCATTATTGGATTATATATTTCAAGTGGTGCCTGTACTTGTAGCGTTTTCCAGAAAAAAAAAAATTACCTTCTAAGATACCAAGTACCAGACAAGTCCATCTTAATTCTTTCCTTCTCCAGCATCTTGTGTATAGATTCTTCTGCTATTTCTTCTGAATCCTCTGTACTGATCCTTTTGCCAGCTTTTTTGCCTCAAGTATTTGAAGGACTGCATGTTCATATCTTGGTCACAACAGCAACTGCATGATTATTCTCATCTACAAAATGTGGACTATCTTAAGAGTATTTTCTGTTGGTGTAGTTCAGGCACCCAGGTCACTGCAGTCATTGATTACCCACACTTCTTATAACTCTGCCTTAGTTGGCTCAGGTACAGTTGATGCAGATACTTTAGTCTAAGTAGGAATGGTAAGGATAAAGCCTTCTTTATTCCCTCACGGCAAACTGTAAATCAGATTCCATGGTGCTCAAGCAGTGATATTGCATGCTGCAGCTCAATTTTTGTTGAAGCTTAGGCTTGCCATTACAGAATAGTAGAATAATGTTCATTTCCATTTTTGTATCTGCTTTTTCTGCCTTGATGTTTGCTCATAGCATGAACAAGAACATACTGGTAAGTTTCACTGGCAAACTCCCATGTGAAATCATCATGTGGAAAAGGTAGATCAGGCAAATGCACACTGAGCTGTTTTCCATTAAATGTGCTGCAGTGCCAGAACAGGCTGAAAATTCATTATGTGTGGTCTGGATCTCAGTCTTATAATTGAGCTGAACATGGCTAAAATGGACTTCTAAGCATTTGGTCTTAGTAGAGCAACCAGGTCTCTGTAGCACCACGTGGTATCTTTGACCTGAATTCGTAAATCCTGTTAATCATTCGTAAACGTTTGGTAACCAGCTACACAATGGAGTTAAAGGAAGTGACTTTCCAGAGAAAACCTGTAAAACACATGAATGTGAGTCGAACATATTGGCAGGTGACAAAGTACCGCATGAAAATGTTGGATGTGTTGTCCTACAGCCCTTCGCAAAGATGGGTAAAAGGAAATGCGTCAGTGTTATTGTTAGTGACACAAAGACAACCTAAGTAAATAAATATCTCTGCTTTAATATGCAAGAGGGGAATAGAAAAACCCTGATCTTAATGTAACTTTAGTGCATGCGAAGTCTATTTCCAGAATAATTTCTGTTCTATTGCAACTAGAAGTGCTGCAGTACAGATGATGGACTAAAAGGTGTTAATGACGTGTTTGTACATCTAATGTCAAAAGTTTAAAGTCATGTCTTTAAATGGGAGCTAATGAGATCCTAAGTGGTGATTCCGAGTAAAGCATAGTCATTATGGCCGTGCTGTTGGCAGCACCGAACTCGTGCAATCCTGTTTCTCAGCATTTACTGCCGGCACATGAAGAAGCCAGGTAGCAAACTCCACACACCTACCTTCATTTAACAATGGAAGTCAAACTCTCATGTCGAGTGACTGTAAAATAAATGTCCTCTATGTCAGATGACAATCCTGCCTGGATATCCACCAGGGAATCAAACAAGGATCCATAAAATTTAGAGGTTATGTTTTCCAAGTAATTCAGAAAGAAATCCATTTCCCCCCTTCATGCTGAAATGTTGGACCCAAAGGATTATACAATTTATCTGCCAAGCACCTTTTTTTAAAAACAAAACCAAAAACAAACATAGCACAACTGTCATTAGGATTTGAATGTCTGAAACAGGCTGAAGGTAGGAAAACCATAATCAGTCCTTCAGGACCACAGAACAATTCTGTAGCTGTCAAAACAAGAATTAAGGCTTTCTATAAATTGACATAAATTGGCACAGCAAAAGCTGACTGCTGTTGATGTAGAAAATGCATGGTTCATTCTGTTGACTGTCAAGGGTATCCATAAAACATACTCAGAGCCACCACTGGGCCACAGGAAAAGCTATCAAAATAACCTTTGTAAGGTTATCAAAATAACCTTCCTAAACCATCCTAATGTTTGCTTTTGCTCTGGAGCCCCATAGAAAACCCTGAGTTTCACCTCTTGCCCTTCATGTTTCCCTGTGCCTCACTACATGTGACAAGAATAAAACCCACCTGTTCTTGCACTTTACCTTGTTTGAAAAATGTGTTGTTTTGAAGAAAGTAATTTATGAAAAGATGCATTAAACAGGACCATTGTTTTTCCAGCCAGACTTAGAGATGGTGCTGCTCTGTTTTCCCAAACACTATTACTAATATGGATAAAGGCTGTGCCTATGCCCCCCATGCACCACATCTGGACTGTGGCACTGCACGGAGCTGGTGCATCAGATGTCAGTGTGGCCAAGTCAGACCTGTCTGACAGCACTGGAGGTAGACACTCTTCCCAAAGATTTCAACCTGAGACCAGTATGAGAGCACAAAAACCCTCCAAGACCTACACAGAGCTTTGCTATAATGGAGTCAAAGTTCCTCACCAGTATCAAAAGTATTTGGATTTCATCTAAACTTTAGTTTAAGGGCTACGCCAGCCAGCCAGCCAGCCAGCGTCTGTGTCAAGGTTGCAATCGCAACCCAAAATTGAAACCCCAGCATGCTAAAATCATAAAAGACGTTAGTTTTTTCAAAATGTCTGGCTTCTTTTCCTGGCCAAAAATGCATGAGTATCTTTGAGATTAATAACCAGATATTTGGATTTTCTCTGCATGTAATTCACTGAGATTGATTGACTATAAAGAGTGTAAACAACAACTCTAATTTGAAAGCTAAAATCAATTGACTTGCACCTTTTCCACATCCTGTCAGTCAACATCCTAGTACTTCTGAAATTGGAATGTCTTCCCAAATCATGAATGAATATGAACTTTCGTGTTTATTTACGATTCACACCGAAAATGTGACTGTGGGAAAAACTCATGAAGATCCAAGTATGTTTATCTGCTTCTGAAGTAATGAATGGTCAAGAAGGGATGTGAGTATTTTTACTAACATCTTAGAATCACAAAATTATTTAGGTTGGGAGCAATCTTTGCGAGGAATAAATAGCATAATCCACAGACTTCATAAATTTAGCAATATGAAGAATTTATAACCACTATCATTTCAAGAACATTTTCTGCAAGGCACAAAAAATGTATTGTGGAAATATTGTTCACTGAAAACAATGCTAACCTACCAAAGCACTCATTTGAAAATGTATTTGGTATACTAATGAATGGGTGTTTAAAGATTTGGAAATACAGTTGAAAATGCAAAACTCTATCTTGCAGGAGTGCATTCATTTGTGACACACCAGAATGATCAAATTAGTCTTGAGCAAGAACGAAATATTTTGTTTGTGATATTATCTGCACACAAAGAGATCCAGTAGAAAAACTCAAAACCGTTTCCTTTTACAGATCTTTTCAAATACACATTGACATTATAAACCATGTAAGTGGAGCACAGAGTTATTTAAAAGCATACCTCTAAGGGGCATTGTTTTGGAAGCACAGCTTAGTTTTTCTGACGATCTTGTTGAATCGATTTTTTCCAATCTATTTGTATTAGCTGGGTAGAGCATTCACAGAAATGCAATTGTGTATTGTAATTTGACTTTGATCACAGTAATTTTCTTTCTTGTGTCTCCCAAGCAGTCTTCTAGAAAATACAGTAGTAATGGTATGCAGCGGTGGATATTGAACTGCTTGCAAGCCACTCAAGCAGCTCATAAAAACATTATTAAAAGGCAAATGCCCTTTGTGCTCATAACTTCTAAACTACACAAGCTGAAGTGCCTTAATATTTCTAATGCATTGTAATATATTGAGATGTGCTCTCTTGGAGTTGGTGTCATGGCTTTCCAGCTGACAGCTTGTGCTCTCCTGCCAGTCACCGTGGTTTGGTTTGACTCTGACTCTGCCTCCAGTTCAAGAAGTCAGGAGTCTGAGTGTGGGTTGCTGGGAAGCTCAATGACTGGCAGGAGGCACATACATTCTTTCTGGAGCAACTTCTCATCTACAGAAGGAACCTTTTCAGAGCATTCTGAAGCATTCCCTTTCTACTAATGAGTGTTCTCCCAAACCATGGAGGCTCTGGAGATGCCCAGTCCTGCAAAGGTGCTTTGGCCCACCTGCTAATGTGAATCTGCCCCCAAAGTGAGAGTTCCGGGAGACCTGCAAAGGCCACGGAGGGCAAGAGCGTTTTCTGTGCCTATGTGCTGCGTACGCTTTACTAGGTAGAATAATAAAGGAACCATTTGAAAGAAATCCCTGATGTTCACTGAGAAAGTGGCATACTGCTTAAGTTTCTGGTTGCATTAAACATCAATCTTCCCATCTTCTAAGGTCATCCTTTGCCCAGCAACATCCATGAATGTTATGTTCAGACATATGAGTTTTCTTCTCTACCTGAAGAATTGGGACCACACCTGAGGATGTGCTTTCTCTCCAAATTGGACCCTGTGCAGGTGACCTGGAGCTTTCCTCAGAAAGAGGAGAGCAACAAGACTTGCTGTAGAGTTTGACAGCTGAATAATTATTGCCAATCTTTATAGTGTGCTGGGGAATTTTTCCACCATTTTTTGTTTTCTGTAAATCTTGCTGTAATTACGTTCATCTTTTTTTTCTATCTTGCCTGTTTCTTGTGTAAACTAAGCATTAACTTTATACTGTCTACAGAGTGCAGGTTTTGTGGCCTTAAGAAATATTTCTGCAAATTGCACTCATAAAGGATGCAGGATATGTTGGAATATCTAAGACCTTCACACAGACAATAGGCACCATTCTATTCAGTATCACATTGTCAACATATGATTTATTTTTTTCAGCTGGCCTCAAGATCTTTATCCCAAATAACAATTTCTCTATTGGCATACAATTTCCCCTAAAGTTGAAATTATTTCCCCTTTTGGTGTATTTTGGTATATTAGGGACTCCCCTTCAGTAGTGACTAAACTGTACCGCCTTCATTTCCTCCTCTCCACTGTTCCCCTCCCCATCCTCCACTTCCAGCTCTAAATGTAGATATTTGATAATTGGATAACTTTGGGCTCGATAGGAGTGTGAGTGTTCCTCCCAAAAAGAGCACTTAAAAATTACTTTCAGTGGTGGAGTTTATGCCTCCACCACAACCAAAAGAAGTTAGTAGACAGAGGGCTGAAATTCAGTTGTAAGTATTTAAGTTGTTTCGTGCTCCATGCCTTTGGACATGGTATGCACTTACAGTAAGGCAGCTTCAGGGTGCAAAACATGCTTTTAATACCATCACTGAAAGAAAATCCATGCTTGAGGCAATATACACTCACTTTTCCCTGCCCCAGACACAGTGCAAAACAATTCATGCTGATTTCCATCAACCATCCATTTTCTCCTAGGCCTCAGAGGATAGCCAACACTGAACATTGTCTCATCCTTTCTACAACCAGGTCTCAGTAAACTGAGGTGCTACATGTCCACTCTACTCAAAAACTTCTGGTTTAATAAGCATTTGGTAGACATGTAAGTGCCTTTGAGAAATACCTGAGGGGTGCAAGAGGTGCTCTACTTTGAACAAACCCGGTTGGTTTATTTATGGTTTATTATTTATATTGCATAGAAAGAGCTACCTGAAATTGGGAGGCACTTGATGAATACCACATCGTGGTGTCCCATTGAACTTGGCAAGATGTAAGTACCAGCATACCCATGCAGGGAGGCTTAGAGATGGTCTTCACTTACAGCCAGACTGCAAAGGTGCAGGATAAATTACGATTTGTTTGTCTAAGAAGATTCAGTGTTTGAGAGACAAGATTTTACAGCATATTATGAGAGGGCACTTCAGAGAAACTAGGTTGATGTGCAACTGATGTGGTTGTCACTTATTAATGTTAGATTAGACACCTTGGCAAAGCAAAGATTTCAGGCGGGTAGTTTTATCACTGTGCTGTCTTTTGTGCATTAAAATTTCTTTAGAGTTTCTGTCTCAGAGCAATGAGATTTGCCACTAATAACTCTTTGACACAAAGAAACTTATTTGATATTTGAGTATCACAACACTGTAAAACCTCATCAGAGTGGATCACCAGGGATTGGAAATGCACGGGTTCTATGAGTGGGTTGGTGCTGTAATAGAGTCTTCATGAGTCACGTGCACCCAGTACTGTGAGGATTACTTCAAATGGAGTGTGCCATCTAACAAGCTCAGTACTTAAAATGTGTCAAGCTTGCTGTGTGCCTGCATGTGCTTCTGACAGGGATGAGCAGGAATCCAAATTTAAATTGATTCTCTGAATGAAACGTGGAAGAAGTGTTCGTGGTATCCTCCTCTTAGAAAGACAAACAAAACATTGAAAGACCCTTACTTTACCAGGGTTATGTACAAAGCTGTCCTCGGGAGTGGTGACACTGGATGACATCCATGCTAAGGAAGAAGGAAAAAGCCACCCTGCTTCTCAGCCTTTTTAGAGGGAGTCTGCTACCCACTTCCATGAGCAAACAGCTGTGACCTTGCAGTTCTTGAGAAAAGGATTTAAGTAATAGAGAATGTCCCCTTGGTTTCTAAAAGTATGTTTCATTAAAACAAAGAAGACTGAGCAGCAAATGACATTTATTGTATTTCAGTTGACTTATCAGATATCACTGGAGAGACAGTTTCCTAATGAGCACTGTAATTACCATATTTAATATAACCTAATTTTTTTCTCTGGACTTACTAGTAATATAGCAGTAACTCCAGCACTCGCATAACACATTAGAAAACCAGTGACTGATTACACAGTCCCTATCTATAGCATGGGAAAGACTTTTTCTAAGAGGGCTCTCCATCCTTTCCACATGTGGCATCAGCTCCTGGTTTTCTCTCTGCCTATGGGAGCTGGAAATAAAAATATATAGAAATCAGTTCTTCCATTCAAGACTAGAAAATATCCATCAAAAAAAAACCAATACCATCTCAAAATGTATACAGGTTTTTGTTTGGTTGGCTTTTTTTTAGGAAAAAAATAAATGTCTCTTTTTTGTCATATATCTTCAAGTTCCCACAATTTCAAAGCAAACTGTTTCTTCATGCAGAAAACCCCTTATTCCCCTCTTCTAGTGTGCAGGCTTCTGGCGTATTTGAATAATGTTTTGTCTATTGTTCTCTTTTGCTAGTTTACAATGAAAGTAAAAATGTCTTGCAAGAAAAAATTCCTTTTGTTTGTTATCAGTAACCTCTAAGAAACTGGCATAATCAACTGCTTCTGCTTTTCAGTGCTGTTATCCCTATTCCTTAAGAAGTAGCAAAAAAGTCTGACTTGTAAATGAAATGTTTGGACATTTGTTCAGATGTAATTTCCATCCTATTTTGACTGAATCATGTTCTTGTTAAGCAAGTCTTCACTCTTCTTCCTTGCTTGCTACTGCCTGCTAACACATAGGAGCAGAAAAGCATGTGACTTACCTGCAAGTGTCTTTCAGATTTCAGGGCTATGGTGCGTGTGTATGTGTGTGCGTGCGCACGCATGTGTGTGTATTACACGTGTGCAGAAACAGAATCAAATCCACGTTTCATCCTTCAGTAATTTCAGGTGCTTCTTTCCACCAACACAGTGGGGCACAGCACTTACATGCACTTAAAAATCTTGAAGTTCTTTTCTAGCCTAATCAGTTCTATGATCCTAAAGAGTCTTCTTTAAGGCTAATCATGCAGCTGTAGTGTTAAGGCACAGGTTTGGAGTAATATTTGTCACTTAAACTACACTTTTATTCCAGATTCTGTTTAGATCTCTGCAGCTACCTGAAAGGATATTGTAGAAAGTTGGGGGGCAGTCTATTCTCCCAAGTATCAAGCAATAGAATGAGAGAAAATGGCCTCAGACTGTGCCAGGGAAAGTTTAGTTTGGATATTAGGAAAGATTTCTTCACAGAAAAGGTGGTCAATCATTGGAACACACTGCCCAGGGAAGGGGTTAATCACCATACCTAGAAGTATTTAAAAGACATGTAGATGTGATACGCAGGGACATGATTTAATGATGGAGTTGGCAGCATTAGGTTGGACTTGGTGATCTTTTCCAACCTAAATGATTCGGTGATTCTATGAACAAATTATCTTCTGGGCAGTGCCTAGAAAATCTTGGGCAAGTTCCAGGTGGCAATTAAGAAACAAATCTGAGCACAAAAAAAGTAATCCTGCACTTTCCATCGGGTAACATTGCTATGCCTTGCTGTGCTTAAAAATAAACAAATGGAAAGGTTCTGAGAAACACCTTCTCTGTAAAACTTTGTGTTTGGGGATGAGATTTGAGTCAGAGCCTTCTGAGGTCTGATTTAAATGGAGAAAGATTAGGTTCTTAGTTGTCAAAAAAGAATAGTAATCCTGACATATTTGGTGATGTACGAACACTGGAGGGATTTATATAGCCAACTTTAGAGATCTAAATTAGGAATTGAATCCTTCTGTATAAGTCAGTGAAACTTAAGCTGAAGTATAGAGCTGCTTGGAGTGTTTTGCTCTATTGGCCATAAATTGAGCATAGGGAAGGTGACTTTGTATCTTACATACCTACCACGAGGCACCTAAAATAGATGGCATGAATAATCCCTAAAATGAATACCAGTGTGCAAGAATGCAGTCATGAAATTTAATCCAATTATCTCTATAATTGGACAGTTATGTCCCATTTTTCTTCCCAGCACTGATGTCAGGATGTGCACTTTCTTTAGACCTACTTCTGTATACATGGCAGGAAGCTAACAGGGCACTTGCCCTCCCACTTCCCTGCTATTACACAGAATCACAGAATATTCTAAGTTGGAAGGGACCCTCAGGGATCATCAAGTCCAACTGTTAAGTGAATGGCCCATATGGAGATCAAACCCACAACCTTGACACTATTAGCACCAAACTCTCACCAGCTGAGCTAATCTCAGTATTAATGATGCTGTATAAAGCAAAAACTGTAATGTTCCAAGTAACAGTAACTTCCTCAGGTGAAGAAGGTCACAGATTAAAATTGCTTTGGCTCAAAGACCTGCAAATGTAAATTGCCACGTAAGTACTCAACCGCTCAGCTGTAAGAGAGCGAATGTATCTGAAGATACTTACCTCATCTGCATGTCAGCTGGCTGACTAGAAACGTTACCAAGATTAGAATTTTGTTGTTCTTTTTGCTGTTTCTTTCAAATACCACAGGGGTGCTCTAGCACATGAGCCCAGACCATACTGCGTTTTTGTCTTACAGCCCTCAAAGTGCTGTAGTAGCCCATACAAACCTTTATAATCTCCACACAGCCCTACTGGTATCAGCAGAGCTGGGATGGTGCAGTAATTTAGCTGCACAGTGCAAATCTCAGCACAGGGTTAGAGAAATTATATTGCAGGTGAAAGGTGGGGGTAAAAAGCTACTGGCAAAAAACCAGCTGGAAGGAAATGCTTTCATTTTAGTCACACGGATGTCTAGTCAGGAAAAACAGTTGTATGCAAAGATCTGAAGGAATGACAGCTCATTTTGAAAGAATAGAAATGGTAACTGTGGACCTCCTATGTGGAAATCTGTAGGTGGGTAAGTGGAATCAAGTTTAGGCTGTGTGTATCTATTGAAATGAGAAAATTATGCCTTTGATAAAGACAGGGCATATAAGGTCCATTCATCACTTTTAATGCTTTCAGAAATGACTTATTAGCCAGGAAAAGCAAACAGAACAACTGATTCCATCTGAGTTTAATATTGCATGATCTGGGGTAAATTTGGGGAGATAGGATTGTCACGAAGACGTTACATTAATATTTCTTATTTCCTTTCTGGGGATGTCCAGAGGCCCAAACCTTAGGGATGGCATTCAAAAACACTTCTGAATGACTTAGGAACAGAAGTCTGGTGCCTGCTTGTGATTTTAAACATACACATACACTGCAAAGGAATAATCATTGCACACTGTATCGCATATTTATAGGCATGTTGCAGTTAGTTTTTCCTCTGCTTAAGAGGCAAGAGGATTTATGAACTAAAGCCTATTAAGTCCCTAAAGGCTATGTAAGGAAATACTCAAATTCTTTGTGCAAGAATCAACACCTCTACTGAAAATACTTTATAACTCCACAAAATATGAACTAAAAAAAGATATATCTGGCTTCAGAGTGTTAAAGTAATTGAGATGCAGATGAAATGAGGGCACATCATCTTTGTTTCTAAATTCTCAGGGTCCCAGGTGGTCCATTGTGAAAAAGACCACATGACCATATTTATCCTACACTGAAAGTGGTACTGGAGCTACTGACAAGCAGAGAGAGTGTGTCTGCTGTTTCGCAGTTGCAGAGGGAGATACAGTTGATATCCCTAAGCACTCTGAAAATCCCACTCTGAGTCCCTGTGTGTGATGAACACACAAACTGTCCCCTTGCAGAACAATTTAATACAGCATTTAGGTACTGTACTTTGAGGAAAGAAGAGATATTTTTCGTGAGTTGTCCTTGCCTGTGTGAACCTCAGGTCTACACTTGGACTTAGGCTGCAGAGTGGTTTTTGCTACCTGAAAGGGATCTGAAGACAACTGTTCACAGAAAACAGACTGAAAAACACTGCTTTAAGGATGTCTGCCTAGTGGGCTGTGATTGCATTAATTACAAATCATGAATCATGGACATCTTGTTCCTGCATTTGTAAGATTAAACTAAGCTATATAAATAAAAGTCATTACAGGGTTTTTGGAGAGCTCATTACCTTTATATTGCCACTAATAGGAGGGATATTGCATTCTACCCTTATAGTTACTGCACATTTTTTGGAGGGTGGGGGGTTGGGGGGGTTTTTTGGGTTGGTTTTTTTTTTTTTGGTGCTAGTGCTGCCGTTTCCTACTGCAGTGAGCTCCAGTGGATAGAATCTTAGCAAACACAAATACTGTGTCCAGCCCTGGACTTTCCAGTGAGCCCTTGAGAAAGTATTAAAGTATCTAAAACTACATGAGCATTAAGAAAAATATAGCATAACAAGCTTCCATCTGTGGGCTGGTTAAAAACACTTAGGATTTGGCTTGGAATTGGATTCTAAAGCAGAAGTTGTTGTCAGCAAACCTACAGCTCATTTCTGCATTCTCCAAATGTCCCATCTCTACAATGGCTCCCAGCTAGCTTTTTGGAGTACCTCATTCTGGCCTAAAACTCTCTGGTTACTGCATCAAGATTTGATCCATTGCTGTTTCTTTGTCTTTCCTCACATACTTCCATGACTCCAATCCTTTTGGGCACATACAGTAAAGGCAAAGGCAATCTAACTGCCTTAGACCCCAGGACTACTGCCAAGTCTCCAAGGCTACCTTTCTTCTTATAGTCCCAGTCTTGTCGTATCATAACTTTACATTTTCAAAGAGGTAAATATTACACCAAAAGAAATTTCTTTTGCTTTAGATGTCACAGGGAAGTAGTGTAACTCCATGGATTGCTTGTGCACCAGTCCCAAATTCAATGTTCCTATACTACTAGACTGGACCACTTCTGGTTTCCTTTCCTAACTTCTGAGGATATTCCACTTTTTACCCCATCTACTTCAGAACTGGTTTGGGAGAAAATACATTTTAAGAGGAATGCATGTATTGGATATTTTCCTCGGGAAAATAGAAACTATGTTTTGACTAACCATTTATGCAGAGATAAATGAATACATACAGACATGCAGAAATATTCATGGCTGTTTACATAAGAAATCTTAGAGTGTAGTAAAAGATGATTCATAATATCAAGCTGGAATTGTACAGCACCAGCGTCCAAGTTGCTTACTACAAACTAGGGAACTATGACTCATGTTCAAATCTGAATAAAAGTTCAAAGGAGAATTTGAGTCTCTCCTAGATGTTATTAAATCTCCAGGAATGGCAATGGATAGCAAATCTTTTTTGCCTCGTGCTGCCAGAGGGTATTGCAGGCTGTGACCACATTTCTCTTACCCTGCATTATGTCTCAGTTTGTGGAGGCACACTAATACATACCTAACTTAAAGTAAGTCCCATGTTGCTTTCCTCTTACTCTTCTTGGCAGAATGAGGATGGAAAAATGGTTGCTTCTTTTCCAGGCAACTAATGCAGCCATGCAACAAATTTTCTTATTCACGTAGTTTCATGGGATGCATTGAATAAGCAATACTAATATTGTTGTGTTTACTCCCAGAGACCATTTTTGCTCTTGGTAAATTAAATCACATTTATTCGGTGAATGCAAAATGAAAGTTGTACTACATGCTGTGGTTTCCATAGCCTACGGAGGAAAGGTGGATATAATCTATTTCTTTCCCTGTTTATCAAGTCATGTGAACGGTGGGGTGATTTGCAGAGTTCGTAGACTTCCAGCTAGGTGTTTGGGAATCAAGCTGCTTGCAAAAGTGGGGAATTTGGATGCCATTGCGTACTCTGTAAAATGTCAGTGTCTGTGCCTGAGGGAGTATTAACAAATTACACTCTTTCTTCCCAGTCTTGACAAACCCTTTTCAGCAGTGATGGGAGCATGCAGTGCAGAACATAGATGATCCATTAGCAGAGACAGTTTCCTTACATTAATACACTTTCAAGAGGTTTTAGGACATAATGAATAGAATAAACGCACATGTCCTTCTTTCAATTTTAGCAATGAATTCTGCAGTACAATTGTAACTTCCTCCAAGTCTTCTTTTCTGCAGGTAGGATGATGAAACCCCTCACCTTTCCTCAGCCTTCATATTTTCCCCACAAATTAGCAGACAATTAGTGCGGAAAGAGGAGGAAGATGGATTTCTGGGAATTCGTTCAGTTTTCTGCATTAGGTTTCTGTGTCTTAGGTGGAGAATCATGTAAATCATATCGTCAGGTTCCAGCCAAGACCCAGCTGGCACGATAGGCAAGTTTTCCAGTATAACTGGGAACTCAACAGACTTTTTGGCTGCCAGCAGTCCACCTCCATTAAGGTGACTTGCTGATTTAGCTGCTAATTGGCTCTGTGCAATTAACTTCCAATGCTCATAATCACTGTGATGTCTAAGGTACTTGTAAAACTGATAAATTTGTATGTATGATTTCTCTGAAGTGCAGAAATATTCCAAGTACCATTTTCCAGATGAAAAGCTGGAACAGAGACCATTATCTGTTAATAATGTTCTACACGTTAATTTTGGTAATGGTGTTATTATATTAAGCTTCTCTACAGATCATGGAGTAACAAGTCATCTTCATTCCTTTAAGTCACATAGAACAATGAAGAAAATTATTGGAGGACGGGCACAGTCCATTAAAGCAGTCAGTGCCCTAGTGGTTTTGGCGTAGGGGAAAAAAAAGAAGAAGAAAAGAAGGATGAAATGTGTTCATCTCTAACTCTTGTAGCTGCACAGTTAGATGCACTCATTTAGTGAATTTAACCAGAAAATGAGTTGGTAGTCTCTGCCTTCAGTCATCTTATCCAAAGTCATCCTAGAAGTCAGTGATTGAGCCCAGTTGGTTTTAGTCTCACAGTCATGCTCTCTCTGGGCAGAAGCAGCACAGAAATAAATACTTTGCTTTAGCAGGGTCCATTTCCACCCATATGCTTGCATTGCCCTCTCGTAGCAGGTTCTCAGTGTATTGGCTTTTTACCAAACACTGAACAAAATGAGTGCAGCTGATAAGAACCAGGGCCTTCAGCTTTCTGGGAGCAACTGAAGAAGGTGGCAATGATACAAATATCTTTATATCACTGTTTAAATTACCTCCATGTCTTTTTAATGCCTTTCTCAAGTCATCCCTTAGGATTTGGTATTTATACCATAATATGGATTGTAGCTACATATGTTTACAGAACATCTTTTGTTTTCCTGTTTATATGTAAGCCACCATAGAAGTTAGGTGATGTTCTTTCTCTTTTCTTTCTTCATTACAGCCACAGCAATACCTACAAGAGCAAGTATTTCCGAAAAAGACTGTCAGACTATAGCTTAAAATTTGGCATGCAGTAAAGTGCCTACATGTATTTCTACCCCTAACAATGGACAAAATGTAACACTGTTCCTAAAGTACTGATCTCTGCTAAATGATGGAAGAGAAAGAGAAACACACTGAGGTAAAGGTCATGACATTTCAAGTTCCAACTTTCCAGATGTTAATGTTGGAGAAAAAGATCTAAATAAACTACCTACTTCTGGTCAATAAAAGGAACATAAATATGTTCCTCTGTCAGTAGTAGTTAAAGTTGAATGGAAAATAATGAGAAGCAAAATTCTTTCAGCAGACTTTTTTAATGTATTGCTTGATTGGTTTTGGAATTGGTCAAATAATAACAGTTCTTACTGAATGAACTCTTTGGCCCATAAATTACATTCCTTATCCACTACTACTCAAATAATTGAGTTTGATATATGCTCATGTCCACTGCTTTTACATTTTGAGAGTAAACTTAAGAAGGCCTTCATTTGGTATAGCTGGGTAAACTGACCTATACAAATATAAATGTGCAGACAAACCATCTTTTCTGAAAACAACAATATTCCCCTTCAGTATTTCCAGCTTTATACAGCGCCTGTGAACTCATCCTACTCTTTGATCTTGAACCACTTGGTGATTTTAGTTGGAGGCAAACATCTTAAAGACACTAAGATTCTGAAGTTATGTGAAATGGCATCAAGTAGGGGAAGATGTGAGAGATTTCCTGCCAGGAGAGATATCTACGCCGTGAGCATAACTTGTGCTAAACTCAGAAGAAATCTATTTGGGGAAAAGTGTTTAGAAATACCCTCCTCATAGGGTAATCTTAAGCGCTTGCTCTTTCTGTGAAACTAAATTACCTTGGAGATAGAAATCTGTAGGAAACCTAGCTTTAGTTTCAGTCTGCACAGGCGAACTTGTTTCTAAGAAAAACATTTTTACAGAAGAGGAATATGCCCAAAGGCAAACGGAAAACTGAACACAAGGCAAATATGGCAATATTCCTCTTTGTTAAATTAGCTGATGCTGAGTGATTAGTACTATTGTTCAGCTCAGCTGTTAACTCTTAGCTGATTTCCAGCGCTTAACTCCCAGATAATTTCGAAGAGATTTATACACTTAAATGTGGTACTGACACAAGCATTGTGTAAGTGTATATTTAATGTGAAATATTGTGAATCCAGGCTTCAACAACACCCCTAAGCATTCTGAAGTTGAAAGGATTGCTCACATTCCTACAGATTCCTTCAACCTTGAGCACCACGTTGAATTATGATATAGTAAGGGATCAGTAAGAGTCTTCTCTACATTTGCCGAGTGGGTTGAACCACTGAATTCTGTCAGTGTTGAAAGAAGCCTCAATCAGTTAGTTACTTCTCATCTGCATCTGGCTTGGCAACCAGTCAAGAAGAACAACAGCGCTTACTTTCTATTCATGTATTATGCACAATTTTACTTTGAATACCTTGTTTATTCTAACACGCAGGCTGTATTTTAATTTCATTTTGGTACTACATTAGTAGGAAAATGTGAGAATTGAGGGCACTACTCAACTATTGAGCCACAGATCAATAGACAAAAAGTTTTTAAATGGCTTTGAAATGCCTGCATTGATAAAGCCATATCCATTATTCTTCTTTCTTCTACTGGAGCTGAAATAATAAATATTTTAAGAACCTCAAAATAGATGGAAGTAGTAATATTGACTAAGCAGAAACTGTTTGCCAGGAGATTAGGCTTTAGTTGGTAGGATTTAAATATGCTTGGCATGTCAAAGCAATGTGACAAGTCAGTGTTTTCATAACGTTCTGCGTCTACCTCATAACTTGTTGTGAAAGGATGATGGCTGTTGCCAGCTTGCTTTGTTCTTAATAATATTTCTAAAGATAAGAAAGTGAAATGGCTCCATTTCAGGAATTAAGTCATTTCCTTGTGCCAAAATACTGACAGGCAGTCTTGGTGCAGGAAGATAAATTAGAGTTCTAAAAAAAAGAAGTCGGCATGGCTTGAAAGGAGCCTTGCTGTTTAAGCTGGAGTTACTTCTTTTAACCTTGCAGATGTGAATGTCAAGTGAGTTTTCTATGTGAATTTTTGTAATATGAAGTGGCACAGACTGTTGAACTCAGGCAATTTTAGGAAAGGGGAAGTCAGAAGAATCAGTAAGTGGAGCTCACGGACCTCAGTCAAATTATAATATCAGCTGTATAACACTACTTTCTGCCCACATTTAATGGTATATTTGCCTTGTTGTCTTTGCCACTGTCACTGATTATTTCAGCTCCCTCAAAACTGCACTTGCAACGCCTTCCTCTACCTTCATGAAGACAGTATTTAAACCCCTAGTAAATAGTTCTCCATGCACCTCCATTCTAATACAAAAAGTCCTCTTTCCTATGGGTCCAAAATGGCAAAATTCCCACTCAGACCCTTATTCAGCACAGCAACAGCAGTAGCCTCCCCAGTACACCTGACAGTAAGTAGAAAATGGATGGTGTCCATCTGGGGCTTCCTCTGCTCTTCTGCTCTTTGCCTGTAGCAATACTTGGTTGCCTGAGTACATTCCATTCATCTGGGACTGGGAACTCTTTGATCAGGGACTGTTTATTTTGAAACTCGTGTGAACACTGTAATGTTTGATCTGTGATTGATGCTTCCAAGCTGGGGGTGAGGCTGTATTGACCTGCCTTACCTGATGGTAAATACCGCTGGCACATGAAGGAAGTGACATAAAGGTCACAACTGAGATAAGAAGTAAAACCATTTATTACAGATGACTCAGGCAAATAGGAAAACCAGCTGTCAGCACTTCAGAAGAGGAGTCACTGCAAACCTTCACCTCCTCACCTTGCAGGAAATCTTACATCACCTGTAGTTACAGGCCTGCCTCTTTGCATCAATTTGCACACCCTGGTCTATCTGTTTCAGCTGAGAGTAGTTCTTCAAACTGGACATGCTCCTGAGCAGGTGTGGTTGAGACTATGAGCAGGAGTTCATTTATTTGAAAAACTTCATGTTGAAAATTGGGCAGTGTAGTCCTTTGTTTTTCCAGTTTAAACATAGGTACAACAGACACCAAAGGAGGATGCGGTACTGTTGGGAAATCATATATTAAATGGCTTTTTAGTGAAAAAGTGCTGTATCCTACCATAGCTTAGGAAAAAAAAAAAAAAAAGCAATAGAAGGAATATAAATATGTCCTATATACACAAACAGTACAACACAGATGTCTTGTAAGCAGGGATTAGTAGCAGGACACTGTTATAGAAACAGCACATATTTTCCCTCGGGAAACTTAAACCCCCACAAATGTAGTCCATTCAAGACCACAGAGAAACAATGTGCTGCTTATGCTCATTTCCTTTTCTTCTTGCTGAGATTGACATTTTACAAACCAGGCTTCTGTACATTTTACATTCTGTTTAAAAACTACAAAGTCCTTGGATCAGCATCCTTTTTTCCATTTAAGGAAATATCTAAATGCATTCCTCTCCACCTTTATATTGTTATATTTCCCTTACTTTATTAAACCGGACAATATAAAATTATTTTCACTCTTCACAGCAGGAGCATAATTGATAGAGTAGTTTTAGTAGAAAAACACAAGAGATTCATCTTAAACTAGTTTAATTTAAGCAGTTCCATGACAACAGCTGGAGACATAGCTTCTGGGAAATGCGGATGCAAACTCAGACTGGAAGATAAGATTTAGTGACATCAATGAGTTGCAGCTGCTGCATACTATTACATCTAGCAACATCTTTTTAGATCAGAGTCAGACTGAGCCCTAAGATAAACAGCCATCCATTTGCTTTATGGCAAACTGCAACTGGATATTAGGTGGCAACTGAATTCTTCACCATTCAACTCGCATTTTCTTATTTGTGATTTTAATAGCGATTCCTGCGTAGGTCAGGTGCCTTTTCCCCTCCCATACACTACCTGTGATTGCCAGCTGGGTAACAAAGTAGGTCATTCGAGATTTCCTCTTCCTCCTCCACGTAGAGAAGAGCACAGTGGCATTTCCAGCAATTGTGACAATAAAGAGAATCCAAAGAGTCACCAGCTGCTCTGTCTGCATTAGAGAGAAGGGAAAAAGCATATAGATGGGTGAGTGGGTTGTGACTTGGGTTAAAACAGTCACTTATCCTCAGACAAATGAGATGAGAATGGAAAATAGGAGTGAAATTTGAGTTTTTCCAATTGATTTCAACTATTTAGTCTAAAAGACATTCTTGTTTTTTTTCAGAAAACACTTAACATGCATCACTGCTAGTGATGTTCATTCCAGTTTGGTTTGCGGTGGCTGTGTACTACTTCTCTCTTCACAAAACCACTAGCAGTGTCTGTATCCCACAGTTAGTGCTAAAACGAGAGTCAGCTCTCAGCTTTCTTGTGCTGCTCCAGCAAGCTGTGAAATAACCAGCTGCCTCACTTCATAAGGAATGTTGATAGACGGGCTCCTTTGGAGAAATGGGGGAAGTAAGTACTTCTTTCTTTCCCAACTTCAGTGAGTCTGGGTCATTCGTGAACCCTGTGAAATTCAGACATCCACTCCATGATCTAGATGTGCACCAAGACTGAAAAGGAAGCATGACCCACTAAGGAAAAGTATAATTGTGTAGCGACTGAAACGTGATGACGAAACGTCCCCTAGTGGTGTGTGTACAAAAAAAAAACAAAGTAAGAAAGCTATTCGTGCACTCAAAGCATCAGGATGCTCTGGCTGCAAGATTAACAGGGTATGTGTCCACGTTTGCTCGTTTGGCAAGTGCACACCCAATCTTTACATCCTAGCAACTGGGGTGAATTTTAGGTTATGTCAATGCAGTTATTCCAGTTTCAGACAGCAAGCCCATAATGTGGGAGTTGAGGAAAATGGAGGAGGCAGGTGAGGGATGCAGCTGAGGAGGGGTGCCAGGTGCTGGCCCTACAGACATGACCCCGAGGACCTGTCCTGAGCAGGTTGGGGGAAGGATGCTGTCAGTGAGACCCCACTTACCTGACTGGGCTGATGGTAGAGCAGAAGAGGATACTCATTAAAAGCATTTGGAAGCCACTGTGGGTGAGCAGAAACCAGAGCTCCTTCTGCTTGCAAACAAAATAGCTCACTTGTGAGCCTAGGGAGGGAAGGTGAAATGAAAGGAATGGAGCAGGGACACGGAGCTTTTTGCTTTGAAATTAGCCTTAGTGCCTCCTCAGCTCTTAGCCCCCTCCTGGCCAGCAGCCATCGTCCCTCCTCGTCCCTCCCATCGTCCCCCTGGGCAGCCTCTCCTGGGAACCAGCCTCAGCTTTGCTCCAGGTCAGGAGCCACACTACCTTGTGGATTATGCGGTCATGCAGGGAAAGCAAGACCCGATGACGAGCAATTTGAGGTTGCGCTCTATGCCTGAGCCCAGAGATCAGCTTAAGCAAACAATGAAGGCTCTGTTGAGAGGATTTCACTTTTCACAGCATGATGATTTTCACCAGCATAATCTACCATTCATGTCATCTCACCTAACTTTAAAGTTCCAGAGAGATACAACTATTCTAAATTGTCATAGTATTGTCTAGGTAATAGCAGTGTCTCAGCAATGATTCACCACTCATCTCACCTACCTTGGGATGGCCTGTCTCCACTGATTATAGAGTGACCTACATGAGGCAGCTTGTGTGAGCTAGATACTTAGCTTTTAGATTAAAAGATTAAATCCACCTTTTTGGGGTATCTGCAAATTTCTTGAATTTCTTGGAAACAAATTTCCTTCAAAATGTGTGGCAGAGGTACAGTGAAGTTATTTTTATGGGGGTGCTTTGCTTAGTACAGGAATTGGAAGGAAATGTCTTTTTGGAAGACAATAAAATCATAAAAGGTAAGATTTCACATCATTTTTGTCCTTGAAATCAGTGATTTCTCCTCAGGGCTTGTTTTGTTTCTTCCATTTCAGAAAACCTGAAGAAAACTAAGGGACTAGACTTATTCCCATTTTCTTTGGTATAAAATCAGAAGAGCATTTTCTTGAAAGGAATTCTATATTCCTGTATCATACTGATATGGATAAGAACAGAACAAGGATCTGACACTCAAACCTTCTCAGGATTCCCACAGAAGAAATAGCTACGGTGCACCAGAGACTGTATCAGAAAGATATTTCCCCATCACAGGAGCACAGCACAAATGGTCAGTTTAAATCCCTTCTACCAGTTTAAAAGAAATGCTTTTAAGCAATGTTAGACTCCAGAAATTAAACCAGGCTGCAAAGATAACTTAAAAGATGCAAACTCTGAAAATCGAGGTACATCTGAAAGGCCATAGACAAAGTAATAAAGCCAAAATTTCTATTAATCTGTTTGTGGGAGCTGCCATTCAGACAAAAGGGAAAAAGATCTCACTCCCGGGGATTAAGGAGCCGTAACAATAGGCAACTTAAATCACTGCAGGCTCTTTCAGTCTTTGTTAACTTGCAGAATGAAAACTTCCATGGTTATTAATAGGATGCCCACTGTGATAAAGCCCTTTGCAGAGGCTAGGATTAGAATTCAAAATTATCTTCATGAATTGGAAACGTGTACTGGGAAAAAAGCAAGATGCTGTCCAACAAAGGAGAAGTGCAGGACTACAGTGCAGTGAATGTAATCACACAGCCTTCAAAGCATCAACCCTCACACAGCACACATGCAAAGTGCCCCAGAACATCACGACATCACCCTACCACGAGAGCAACAGCCACCACCACTTTGGGATCAACACCAGGCTCATGTGCCTCTGCTCTAATCCTTCCACTGGGCCATGCCCACTCCTGGGCACAGTGCTTCAAGAGAGACACACAGCGATGAGTTGACATAAAGGATATAGTCAGGCAAAACGACTGAATGAATGAAGTTGCTAAGTCCAGGAATAGCTGACTGCAGGAAAAGATGGACACAAAAAGACTGATGTAAAAAAGGAAAGGACTAGTCTCTTCTTTATATGCACTGCAGACCGGCCAAAAATCAAAACTACAGCACAGAATTCAGGATGAAAATTTAAAAAGAAAAAAAGTACTTAAAAAGATATCATAGATAGAGAGATTGATTGAGGCAATAAAACTTCCATCTGTGAAGGTCTTAAAAATAGTTATTACATTAGAGATAGCTGATGGATCCTTGAATTTCACTCCAGCTGAATTTTCTCTAGTTTTATTCACCATCTTTGGGTTGCTTAGACATAGAAGAGTTTAATTTCATGTCTTGTTCATTCATCAAACAAAAATCATTTCTTAGTAACAGTCCTGGATGAGGTAATTTACAGAAAACATTCTTCAATAATATGTGCAAACATCAGAAACATTCTGATAGAAAGGAAGATGATAATATCTCCCAAACCTCTGTGGACAAGGGCTTCTTTTGCAGTGGGCACTGATAACTACACTACATGAGAATACCATGAGAGACTAGTGTCATAAGGCAGTTACTTCAGGTTAGAAAAGCTAGAGATGCTGTTGACATTATTAAGGCCACCAACAAATGAAAGTCAAAAGGATTTCCTTGGCTTGAGTAGAGCCATTGCATGTGCTGCTGCTCCATAAGGCTGCTGTGTTTGGAGCATGGAAATGCTTGACATCCAGAGCGCATATTAGTGTTTTGCTAATTTGCTCTAAGATTAAAACCAGTTTTAGTCAATTAAGAAAATGCCTCTTCATGGGTGAAATGTAAGTCAGAAAAGCTGTCTGAAGATTGCGTGCATTTTCTTTTGGCTATAAAACAGGCTTGTCATTTTGTTTCTCTGATAAAATTTCTGAGTCCAGAGGCTGGGATAAGTCTAACAGGTGTATTCTGCTTTATATTTGAGGCAAAGATCACTCCTGAAAACCTGTTTAATCAAGACCATAGTTAAATCCTTTTGGAGATGTTGGGTGTCATTTTGGTACCACAATGGCATCCCTCCTTCCAGTTCTCCCCAGTCAACTTCCTTGCTTTGTCATCTCTCAGGATTTCTATCCCTTCTGCTGGAGAGCACCAGCTGCGACTGTGGAATACCTGATAGCCCATTCCAGTGGAGGTGCCGTTCCTCATGTCTTGAGGTGCAAAAGTCTTTGTCTGATATTAGAGAAGTTGCCTAATAGAAGAAGAGGTTCAACTATCAACGTACAAAGCTTATTTGTACTTGAACGGGCACCCAATCCTAAAACAGTTTAGCTCTAGCTGCTGAGGCTGCTTGGGAAACAACCTGGAAAAAATAGGTTTCCAGGTAAGAAAGGAGCAAATAGAGAGGGAGAGATACTCCATGCCTGGAGTGTCTGACTGGCCTCTTAATATGACGAAAGCAGGTCTGTGGTAAATTCATGGCCCTGCTGACCTGGTATTTTCCTGCATCATGTTCTTGGTCTCTTGGGTGAAGAAGAGGCATTGATCCCTCATATCACAAGCCAGTAGCAGCTTAAGTCTCTGAACAGCTTTTTCTTGACAGTTGATAAACTCTGGGAATACACAAATGATCTTGCCTTTGGTATATTTTAAAAATTATGTGGTTAGCATTGCAGCAACTGAGATTGTAAGAGAGCTGCAATTATGGAGCAAGCCAAAAATTTCTGTGAGAGTGTTCTTAACACAAGAAGAATATATAAATCCCCTTGTTAAATTGGGTAACTGCCATGCTCATGGTCACGTTGACCACTAGTAGACTGCATTTCACTTTCTTGAAGGAGGGAAAAACAAACAGAAAAATCTCTTCTCAGTCTCTAAAATAATCCCATTGATTGCAGACCATATAGAAAAATGGAGTAGTCTAGATTAGCTTTTTTTGATCCTGCTGTAGAAGATCTGGAGTCTTGAACATTGAAAACTGAAAATGTTCAGGACAGATTTGCTATTTTAACATCCCCCATGTAGGATGGAAACTTAAAACCTTTAAAAAAAAACCAAACAAAAACCAACAACCAAAAAAACCCACAACCAAACCAAAAAGAACCCAAACCAGGAAGGTTAATTTTCCAGAGGCATACAGGTGCCATGCAGTTTGACTGATTTCCATCAGGGATTTATAATCAGCTTACCTCTAAGGCAAATTGCATTTTGGACTGGAACACTGAAAGGAATCAAAGAAATATACTCATTAACCCAGTTAGGGAGTTTTAAAGGTACTGGCTAAACCTCTGATATAATTCCTATAATTTTTAAATAAATAAACAAAGCAAAAATAATAAAACACTTCTTTTCCATACTGCCTCCTCCGTATTGCAGACTCCTCCACAGCAGAAACCCTAGAGGAGCCTTCTGGGGTCTAAGTGTTGCCTACCATTATCTAGCAGGAGGGTGCAGAGAAGATGGAGCCAGATTCTTCTCAGATGTGCACAATGAAAGGGCAAGGGTCCACAAACAAGGGTTGCAACATGGGATATCTCGATAAGACATTAGGAAAAAAGTGTTCTTCATGAGGGTGGTCAAGCACTGGGATGGGAACTCAGAGAGGCCATGGAATTTCCATCCATGGAGATATTTGAATAGACACTGCCCTGAGAAATGTGACATAGTTTGAATTTGCTTTCAAATGGTTGGTTCAGGCGACCTCCAGAAGTTCTTCTCTACTTGAATTATTCTGCACACACACAAGTATGCATAAGACCTATTTCCTTAAGGAATATTCTTAAAACTAAAAGGTACTTAGACAGACATAATCAGATGAATAGTTTACACACTTTGCATATTATTTATTGTATCACAGACACATAAACAGCTCAGATCTTTCTGGGAATGTTTATGTATATTAAAGTTTGCTCTGCAAGTAAAGAGTATGGATGTAAAGGCTACTGGCCTAGAAATGGCGCAAACATATAAGTCTTAGGAAAAAGGACTTTAAAAGTATGAGATGGCATTTTTCTTATACTTATTTGGAGTCCTGACATGAAGAATTACTGCCGGGTGTGACCAGCTTAAACTGTGGGCTTTCAGAAATGGAGTGTGATGCTGCTGAAAGGGTCATGACTGTGGTCATGACCACCTACAAAATAAAGGTTCTTTAATACACAAAAAGAGAACAAACTTGATTAAACTGCCAAGGAAACATCCATATTTCTTCCTGTGTTGAAACTTTCTACACAAGTAGGGTTGTGAAAGAAACCCCACAACCTAACAATCTGCTTGAAGAAAAGCTGTAGGTGCATTGCATATACTTTAGTTGTGGACAACAATTCTGACGGTCAAGAAGGAAAAAAAGTAAGGGGCACCAAATAGCTTACAAGATGAGGCACAACAAACAGAACACTTGGGCTAGAAGCAAGCTTCACACAGCAAATGCTAATCACCTGAATGTGAAGATTCAGATGATTAATTCATCTCCTAATGCTCAAGGAAAGAAAAGCTGAAAAAAAAGGCTGAAACATTCTTCTTTCATTTCCTGATAGGCCTTGTCTCAATAAGAAGGAAACATGCTCAAACAACTGGGAAGGTCACTGAAATCTTCTGCCTTAGCTGTCACAAGCAGCAGGAAGCTGTACCATCCACCCCTGTAATACAAATATGTTTTGAAAGAAGGTTCTCCATCCAGCAAGGCAAAACTGAGAAGATGTTTCTACACAGAGTTCACACAAGATGTTCCTGAAAATTTTAGGAAAACAATTTGTTTGGCACTTAAAAACCCAGGGAAAACTCATGTGAAGGTAAGAAAGGTAAAAAACAAAGTTCAAAGCTAAGTTTTATATTTTGTCTTCGAAAATGTTTCCATTATGATTGAATTTGAGAGAAACACATTTGGGCAGGCAACAAGCTCTCTGGGAGTTCATTTTTTTTAATTAGCGTGGCCTGGGATAGAGCCTGATTCAAAGTGCATAAACACTAGTTCAGCCCCAGGTTTGACTCTGGGACTGCTGCTTTCTCATTTAAATGCTACTGGTTGTGCTTGATAGCCCTTCTATCCCCTGTGCAGAGGCTGCCCCACAGAGCTGCTTTCTGACTGACTACCTGGGTTGTCCTCCCAGCACAAGGTTATGGGACATTCTGGCAGTGCTGGGATGCATTGCCACTTGAAACCTTCACAACATATCAAAAGTGCTGGCAACAGTCACTTCCTGAGCAGTCCTTATCGTTGGAAATAACACACAGCTGGAAGGAACACGAGTTGATTTTTTCTGTTCTGTTGAACTTGAGAAGCAGTTTTGCATGAGTTTGTGTCGATATGGTATTCCACTCACAGTCTGGAATGTTAATGTGTTACATAGAGGAAAAGTCTATATATTTTCTTCCTTTTAGACGTAGGGAAACAGACAAGCTGAGAAAGTCTATTCACTAAATCAGGACACTTTCTCATGGAAAGAGTCAATTTTGTTATTAAGATTACTTCTCATCTTTTTGAAATCTAGCACATCCAATTCTATTACCAAATAGTTCTTATTTGCCATTATGTTGTGATTTGGTACAAGAGAGATACTAAATGTGGGCAGTACCGTTCAGTTATTGCAGGATGTTTTACCCATTGCACTCTTTGAAACTTCCACAGAATTAGACAGATATTCCTGATTTAAATGTCATCAGGAAACATAAATTTTTAATGGTGTACTTATCTATTTTTTTTCGTAGAATATTTTCAATGTGGAAAGATAATATTAGGTCACCAACAGGTCCATCCATAATTGTATGATTTTGACAGCCCTATTTAAAACTGTAAAGTGTTGTTTTTCTTAATCACTTAAAATCATTAAGTATGCCTAACCTGTAAAATTAAAATATCTCAAAAATGTAAAAAAATTATACTTTCTAGGCATATTTATATAGGAGAGGCAGACAGGTGCAAATCATGTGCCTGTGTGGAGCACAAGGACAGTAGTATGAGGGTTGCTAGCGTAGAACAGCCCAAATATGTTGGCTCAGAGTTGCTCCCAGTTGGGCTGTCGTACTGCCAGATCACTTCTGTGCTGCATTTAGGCTGCTGGATGAGGCCAGCCTGGCCAACAGCACTGCAGCAGCAGTTTCCCAAGGAGATCATTCTCAGCGCAGCATCTCAGGAATAGCAACAGTCATTACAACATATTGCAGAGGCTGTGTTCAGCAGTCCCTGACACCTTATTTGTGTAAACTTAATCCTCCTCCTCTCCCCCCACTAAAAGGTTGCAAAGTTACCTCTGAATTATCTGATACGTCTATTTTCTAAAATGTGTGATTGCATTTGCAGAGATTACCCCAGAAATTTGACAGCACCCATTATTATTTTCCTATTATGTATTCAATGATGGTATGCTCTGTGATATTTGCTTGAAAATCAGAATGAACAATAGCATAAGCAAATGCTTTTCAGGAGATAAAGCAGCTCCTACATTTGGACGAAAGGATAGGGACGTCAGACTGTGACTTCAACAGTCTCTGAGAACACCTGGAGCCAAATCCATGTAACTGGATAGTCCTACAAAACCTCTCAACATGTTGGTCTCCTCAGCTCTTTGCTGGAGATGGTAAACCCTGACCTTTGTAAGGAGCATTAGCTCCATGGATAATCAGCCCATGTTCTTAGACTTGTGCTTACTCCAGCTAGGCTGTGCTGTCCTGTTTAATATCTGAGCCACATGGGCTAAAACACACAGGTACACGGAATGCTACCATGTGGGGGAGGACAGTCAAAGACATATGTTTAAAATAATTTGTGATGGTTTTGGCAGGCACACGGTTCCTCCTGAGAGCTGTAACACTTCAGTGTCACTGCTGTGCTAATGCTGCGTGGCACAGGGACCAGGGCTTATGGGACCAGAGGCAGGGGTGTGTCAACATCTGGACCAGTGATTGGAGTTCCCAGTTGGCGAGGGAGACATTGCGGTTCCCAACAACTTTGGATGTAAACAAAACCTTCGTGTCCTGCTGCACAGGTGAGGACTCAACTCTAGACAGCAGGAATCAAAAAGTACTACTTGATGGATTCCCAGTTCGGCTGGGAGGTAGGAAATTATGGTGGGAACACAGTCCCACTGAGAAAGGAACAGCAACTGTGAGTTGTCTCATTTTGAGCACTCCAACCTTCATTTTCCTGCATAAAAGCAGGAATCTCCTTTCTCAGCAGAGCTCTTAAAATAAAAATTATCCCTACCCAATCTTTCTGAGGACAAGCACATGCTCCTACCATTATGGAAGCATCTGGGCTGTTGAGTGCCTGAGGAGATGCTTCATCCAGCCCCGACAAAACCTCCTAAACAGTGTTGAAAATCAGGCCAAACCTATACTGAGATTCCAACTTTTCTCCAGGCAGGTTTCTGGTTTGTACCTTGTCAGGTTTGCGGAGTTAATAAAGTCCTAAAGTAGAGGAAGACCACAGGTGTTCAGATGACTTCTGCTCTTTCTGGACTACTGTATTTGGCAGATGAAGTTGACGCGCACTTAGAGCCCTTTTACACATGGATTAAGCACATATGGAGGAGATTGTAAAGGGATGTAATGAACTCTCCTTTGGCCTGGGAGGTTGGAGCTGTAATTAATACCAATTTGCACATCTGTTCTGAATTAGATGCTGAAACAGAATTCCTTGTAGTTTAAGACAGTAACCTAGCTGGATACCTCATAGAAAGGCACCCAGGAAGAAAGATGGTCTGGGTTTTCAGGGATGATTTTTCATAACACAGCAGCAAGACCCAAATGTCTGTGGGAATGAGGCAGTGCCTTTGCCACGGGAAGCACCAGCTCATCTTGCGTGCTGAATGGTGCGTGGATACAATGGATACACCCAGTCCTGCCCCAAAAGCTGCAATTCTGTATGCCAAGAGTCAGTTTAGTTAGCTCACAGGGCCCCAAATCAGACTTTATTAGCAAAGCTTTGGTAAACATCTGGCCCTTCTACAGTAATGACTACCAGAAGAGACTCTGCATCTCTCTAAGTGGAGGAAATGCTCCATTTTTGAGCTAAAATAAATCAACCAAACAGCATCCCCCCCCCCCCACCAAAAATCAACAAAAACCTTAACTGGCAAAACACTCTCTAATCTGAAACTGTGCAGGGTTTAGTTGTTAAGCAGAGGAATAGACAGAAGCTCAAATTTTTCGGAAAAAGAAGCACTCACGGCTCAGCCTGTAACAGGACTTTCTGGGACTGAAATGCTCTAAGGCACATTATTTTACTTTTGTCACTTTGCCACCAGAGTATAACACAGACACTACCTGGGGGGGGCAAAGGCTGTCCTTTTGCAGCTTGGAAGGAGAAGAAGACACCAGTGCATGCTCATAGTTTGAACAGCATGTGAGATACAGTACGCACCTGTCATTGGGTAAAATCATTAAAAAGCCATTAACACAGGTAGGGGATGTCACTCCCTAGTCTCTGTTTATCAGTTTAGATCATGTTTTCCTATGACTGCCATGGTAAGACAGGTTACACCTGCATTTTCCAAGCAGAAATAGCTTGTGTGCTCTGTCTGCACCTTGGCACACAGGCTCTGGGGTCAACCTGTGTAGTGGCCACTCATCCACCCTGTCTTCATAGTCAGCCACAGGCTACAGTGTATTTGAAAATCCCAGTAAAAGGCCCAAATCCTATTTGTAAGCTACATTTTGAACACTGAACTCTGTTTTTCAAATTCATTCAACCTGTTCCAAACTGAAACTTATATTGTTTTAGCTGCTTGACTACCGCCTTGTAAAGAGGAAGGCAATGCGGCTTGGCTTTCTGAAGTGGGCAAGGACACAGCCACAGCACAGGCAGAGCTGGTGGAGGACAGCCAGATGAGTTAACAGGTATCAGCAGTACCTTTCATATGTGAGTTTTACAGAGTGCTGAAACTGCTGGAAGGGAGCCCTGTCTTCCCTGCACTGTAGTCATCAGAGCAGGTGCTTTCTCCTTCCTTCCCTACAGCTGCACCAGCTGTCACTCGTCTCTAGAGTCAAAATATTTCCATGCCTATCAACAGCTAGTAATTGATGTGGAATCAGTGAGTCTCCTTGCAAAGTTCATGCTACATGTGCTAGAGCCAGGCATCCGGCAGAGACTCAAGTGCAAGTCTAATGAGAAGCTCTCGGCTACAGAATCGTTTCCTTTAGCAATGGATGAGCATGCATGACTATCCTTGGTTTCCTAATTATTGTAATTTACTCAATCTCTCCTATTAACGAGCATTTTTTTCCCCGGGGACTTTCTAATCATGGAATTAATTGTCACTTTTACCATTATAAAATACTGCTCCCATGACATTGTTCAGATTTACAGCCCTAACTGTGAAAAGAAGACAAGAGATAAAGAGAAAGTTGTTAAAAGTATTTTGCTAGTCCCTTCTGATTTTTTTTTCAAGAGCATTTTAGGAGTCTAACATGGAGAGGAAAAAAAAAGAATAAAAAATAATTTTCACCTTTGAAATCCTAAGTAGGAAGTACTACCTTGGCAATTATCAGCAGCATGTTAAAAGAGACCCTCATTAATTAAGACCAGCACTACGGATCATCTCTTTCCTTATCAGGGGTGGGAACCTGCTGCAATTCCACTAGGACTGTGTCAGAGCACTGCCAATCTCACAGATACAAAAATTGCTTCTGAATATATCCCCTTTTACCTCACATGTTGTCAGATTATATAAGTGCCTGTATCTTTCCAGCTGAAATTGATGTCTTTGGTCCCGAGCTCCAGAAGGAATGGCAAGGTACTCCTAGTCGGACTTTTTAATAACTTGAACTTGTACAACATGCCATAACACTAAAGAGACACATGGCATTCAGAATGAAATTAAGCAATGGCAACAGGCATAGAAATCTGAAGTAAATATGAACTTCAGAACTTCTCTAATCTTTTTCCTACATTCACATCTTGCTAAGGTGATGTTTAGTTTTGGAGATGACTGAATACACTTCCCATTCAATTCAACAGCATTCACTACTGAATGACTCATCCAGTGCATTCTTAACAACAGCTTTCAAAAGATACTGCAACCCCCGCTCAACTTACTAACAAACAAACAAATTAGAACCTGTCCCTCATGATTAAAAAAAACCCAAACAACAAAAAACCCCTCTCACTTGTGTACAATGTTTGTTACAGCTGGAAAATCGAAAAGAAATCCCTTATGTCAAGATGATGCCTCTAAGAAATTACACTAAAAAATGTGTTAAAAATAATACAAGCTTTTGACTAAAGATGCATGTATAATTACAATACCTCTACAGAAAAACAGTACTGTCCTCTCTCGGAAGGGGATAGAGTTAGCTAAGACGTGTAAATCTGAAGTCCAATTTCTACAAGTATTTTGCTTTTTCAGTTAGTGCCTCACACATGCTGTCAGCTGTCTTTGCAGGGAAAAAAACTACCAATATCTGGTTAAAAAAAAAGTTCAATAATCTTAGTTCCCTCCCCACGTATGTGATGAAAATGCTCCAAAGCTGCAAGCATGTGAGAAAAGTAATGCACGCCTTGAAAGAATACCTTAAAGGAATAGTAAAAGGATCCCCACTCCTCTTCTGCCACCACTTCTGTGAAAGTCACCGTTTCAGTGCAGGTGACAAGGGTAAGATCCAGCCAGCCGGTGCCTCCCTGGGAGCTGCTGCTGGCTTCTGTGGAGTTGACCTCCATCACTGGATTTTGCTTAAGTTGTCTAGGTTCTTGATTTAGTAAGAGTTAATGCAGCCAGGCTGCTCCCGTGAAAGCGCAGCACAAAACCAGCTTCTCACTGCTCCACCACTGGCTACCAGAGGCGTCGGGCTTCAGTGCAGCTGAGTGCTAGAAAAAAAAAAAACAAAGCCAAGCTGGCACCCCTTTGAGCTTTCTTTTGGTACAACTCTGACGACAGCCATCCACATGCTCTTTCCAGCAGCAACAGCCAGTAACAAAGTCAGCACACATGGACACAGCCATGTTCTTTGTCGACTCTGGATTGCCTTGCACCCCGAGTTGTTAGCTCTGGAGTCAGGCACCCCTGTAAAAGCATGGACCTCCTCCCTGCACTAAGCCCAGGAGCCTGGGTATTCCACTCAGCAGCTTTGCTTACTTACCTTAGCAGAGCTCACTATGATTTTGATTACCTGCAGTCTTATGGTATATCCATAAACAAGCACCAACACTCTCTCCTGTATTAGCAAAACCCTATCAAGTTTGTAGGCTTAAGCTATCACCATTTCCCCGTCAGTGTGTACCTGATTTCATAAACAGACCTCTCCCTCACCTTTGCAAAGAGCTGGAGTGTGCTGCACACCCAGGAAGGCAGTGCTTTCTTTGCCATATGGAAAACCTGTCTGGAAAGGCACAACTCCTACAGACTTAGAGGCTCAAGACTCTCCAGAACAAGGTAATAAATTATCTCTCTATTCACAGATTTTCTGGGCACTGATCCCACATACCCTCTGTTTATTCAGATGCTTTTACCCATCTCCAGTGGTGTTACCCCAGCTTTACACCAAGGTGACAGATGAGAGTACATTCACCTTCCCTGACCAGAGCTCAAAGTCACTTGTAAATCTAGCACTTGTTCAGCTTTGCAAAGATGTTCTGCCTCAACGACACTAAGCAGAACATGATGCACTTCGCACTCACACCCCACCAATTCAATCTCCCCTTACCTGCTCATGGCAAAACCCAGTCCTGTGTTTGTGTAGGCACAGTTGGCCATGGGGGAGCTCAGGAGTCTTTGAACTGCTCTCTCTTGCCAGCACAGCACACCCTCTCCCCAGCTGCTGGAGCAGGGTTCTCCACAACGTGCCCACGTTGTCCTTGTCCCTGATCCATGTGGGACTGTGCTCATCCCTGCCTACAATAGCAGCAAGAGACGGGTCACTAAATGGCCCTCCAGCTCCCAGGGCCTGTAATAGCAGAGGGAATTCAGGGAAATTCAGGTCCAAGTTTTGACTCTGAACTCTCCCAAGTTAGAACATGTCTGATCTAAGGCTTCGGACTAGGCTGTTCGAGAGACTACAGAAACCTCTGAGTGTCTGAGCAACATTCAGACTCTCCAGAAGATGCTGGAGTCATCAGAGTCATTCAGTGGAGTCATTTAAAAGAGCGACTCAGTCTAGACCAACACAGATAATCAGTATCAGTCACAAAGAAATCAACTCTGACTAATATGCACCACTGATCAATATTTAACAGTGGCAAATGATTCATAGGTTGGAACATGATCAGATAAAAAGAAATATTATAGAACCACCATATTTTGCTGAAAACCACTGGGGAAATGGTCATATATATTTTATATAAAAGAGAGAGGAAATATTTTTGAAGTTTTTTCTGTCTGATTGTACAGGTTGTCTTTGAAACTCTGTGAGAAGTATTTAGGTAGCATCCAAGCTTCTTGAAAACATTTTACCTTTTTTTCCCCCTCGTCTTCCTTCTTCTTACATTTCTTTCTTATATTTACAGAATTCTCCTCACTAGAGTTAAAATTTATTACACTGAGCTTTTGGGTTTGGTGGGTTTTTTGCACTTTCATTCCTACAGAGCTGTTAAGCTCGAGCATATTACAAGCACTAAGAGGCTTTTCGGTATCTACACCACACGCCAGATCATGTGCAGCTCTCAGGGCTAACCTAGAGTGACTTGTCTTGTGGCTTTGCCAGCTACTTTCTCTAAGTAGTGCTTACGGTGTTGCAAAAGGTTATACTGTGCCCTGCTCCAGCATTCTCCAGTCTACACAAGGCTAATTCAGGTTTTCCATCACTATCAGCTTTTCTGCCAGTGAGTATTTCTCAGTTACGGTCACTACCATATTTTGTTGAGCATTTTGTCGAAATGCTGTTTAGCCATTTAGAATTTGAAGCCATGGACTGTCTATGGTACCACATCTGGAATTAAGCTAATTCCCTAGAATAAAATATTTTGTTTTAAAACCACTACAAGTCATTAGAACTCTTTGAAATTTGGTGTTCAAAATTTGTTCCCCACCCCACTCCCCATGCTAAGATTAAGCAAACTCTGAAATGAATGGCAAAACAAAATACTTTTATGATTGAATCTCGAAAGCTTACAAAAAGCAAGATCAAATCCTAGCAACTCCTCTGTGCTGAAGGAATAGCTGATTGATTCCTGTAAGTGACTTTGTTGTTTTCCTCAGCTGGGACCTTGAAAAGTCTCTGAGAACTTTCAATGGTTTAAGAAATTGAGACAGTTTTAAAGGGAGAGAAATTGAGTCTTCTCTCTGCTTTAATATAAAATTATCTCCAATTATTATTGTAAGACAGCATTTATCTAATGTATAATAAAATACGCTTCTTCCTTCATAACTTTTTTTTAAGTCCCTGTACTGTAGAACTGCACCACAGCATGCTTCATAAGTTGGAAAGATATTGAAAAATCCTTAAGCAATAAGAATGGATTATTTGGAAGAATAATAGAGAGAACTTGCTTCAGAGACCCCTTCATTTGCCATTCCCTTTATCTCGGTCTGAGAAGATACACACATTTACTTTTCTTAAATAAAGCCTTGAACCAAAGAACCTGAAAACCTAAGAGCACAAATGGTTCCACTGAAAGGTGAAGAGACAATTCTGTGGTTGCTATGTGCAATAAAACTGATAACCTGCATGTGCAGAAATGTGGGGGGAGACATGCAATGCCTATCTTTTATCTCCGCACAGTGGCGTGGCACTCCTGACTGGAAAGAAGAGAAAACCCAGTGCAATTGCAGAAAGTGAAACCAGGAGATTGATGTGAAGTGATGTGATGTGATGTGATGTGATGTGATGTGATGTGATGTGATGTGATAGATNTGATGTGATGTGATGTGATGTGATGTGATAGATGAAGGTAGGTAACTCTGGAAAGAAAAGTTTAAAAAAAAGGAAAAACAAGAAGCAATGAATCAAAGTTTTTAAAGATCAGATACAAATTAGTGATTTTGATTATTTAGGCCTGAAATTCCTCATGCAAAAAGTCTGGTCTTTCCTGCTCAACAGCTGTGAAATGCAGTAGGTGAAGATGGGTTGTTTTTTACACCACATTGTGGATGCTCTATGGCAGGCAGAGGTGCCATCACAGAGGATGTTACACTCCAAAACTCAGCAGCAGTAGGAGAAGGGACAATGCAGGAACACTTGGTTCCTCCTATACTATCCATTTCTGTATCTTGACTTCCCTGACAGAAACTATTGTGTGGCAGTATTTTTGTGCATGGTGTCTGCCGAAAGTCAGCCAGTGTAAATATGTGTCTAATTGTTAAAAAGATTAGGCACATCTGAAATGGGCAGAAAAAAGGTCCTCTCAAGTCTGTATTATTTTTTACTGAGACTTTACTGTAGATTTCTCTTGCTGTATTTAGGCATCATTTGGAGTAAATTGAAAAAATATTTGGTTTTTCGCTCTTTGGAGCTCTGCACCCTGGAGTAGTTGGGCATAATCATATTAAATGCAAAGAACAAATAATGCTATCAGACTGTAGGAAAAAAGAGAATTGGATATTTCTTACTTCTAAAAGAACAGAAAGTTAATTGCTTTTCTGTAAAAAATGATGCTTATCCAAATCCTTATACGCCGTCTTTGGAAGAGGAAGCTTAGCCTACTCTTCCCAATGCATAGCTCTTCTCCCTAAAAGCTGAACATTTGGGGCAGTTCTGAGAGACTCAGCTGCCAGCTCTGGCAGCATAACACCACTTTACAGCTGTATTCCCCCATCCCCGCTGCACAGGAGAGCAGAACTGACACATTAGTGACACAATTCCTGTTGTCTGTCAGAAACTCATTCTACTTTAACTTACAAGCTTAGCACATGTATTGGTTTCCTTTGGCGCTGTGTCTCCAGAGGGATGCAGACCTGGGCATCACAGGTAGGCAATACCCAAACAGGCTGGATTGATTCCCTCAAATCTGGAACCAAAAAAGTCTTCATGCGGTCCCAGTGCCTGGGATGTGGCTGGGAAGGGATGCCCGTGTTTCTGGACTCTTGTAGGTCACCGCTGTGTGTGAAACAGAGGGCTCCGTATGTGCCTTACTTAGGATGCAAGTATTCTGCCACACATTTGCACTCACATCTATACAATGTTTTTAGTCCCTCCAGGTGGGGATGACATCAAGTTTCAAAATCTTCAAAGACTTGAACTAGCAATGGTCTTTTATAGGCTAAATATAGAGTTACTGAATTTTCTTGACAGAAACCCCTAACACCCATTCTCTACCCTCCAGAGTGAACTGGCTGTGACTTAGGATTTGAAAATTCAGGACTCAAAGCAAGATCTCAGAAGCTGGTTTTAACCTCCTCCCAAGCATTTTATTTCAGGATCTGCATCCCGAAGCAGGACCTGGCAGCAGCATGTTGACACTGCCAAACTTAGCCATTCCCAGGCTGCTCTTTGTGAGGTGTGAATTTCAGCTACCCTCTGCAGAGACCCCAGGGTTGTGACTCTGTCTCGTCTGTGCCACATGGATCACCTCGGGCCACAGGGCCGACTAACAGCACACTGTGTTCACTGCATCCCCAAATTTCTTGGTTCTGGAGTCCGAGCCTAGCAACTACAGCTGAAGAGCCCTTCTCTTTGATATAAAAATTTGATTTTCATCCAGAATCTGAACTAACATGATTTTGAAATATTATAAGCATCACAGAATGAGATAACTGTTCTATGCTGAGCTCCAGGCTGATCTCTCACCTGTCAAGTCTCTATCCATCTTTGAATCAGATCCCCAAACTGACAGCTAGTTGAATTTTCCTCTTAATGTCAGTTTTGAAACAGATCTTTTGCAAAAGCCTAGATTTTACCCATAGTAAAACACTGGAGTGGTAAAAATCACAGAACATTTTTATAATAAATGATAAAATGTGAGCTGGTCGTTTCTCTTTCTTATATAACGTAAACAATTTTTTTAAAGAGGAGATTTTTCCTCATCTTTATTACTGTTTGTAGTTTTATTCCAGATTGGTTCATTTTGCAAAAAGGATACACAGCCATTTCTCATTTCTTGTTAAGAAACTTTTGCAGAAGAATGAGCAATCCTTAAGGAATTATCTTTGAAAAGAAGCAAGCAGATAAAGAAAACACGGAGAGGAATGCCATTAAATATGAATATTGTGTTAGTGGAACTGTCAGACACCCTGAGATTTCAAATCCCTTCACTCTGTTCCCCTCAATATAACCATCAAGGAAATCATATATTTTGCAAGGGCCTGATTCTCTATTCATTTAGCATGTTGCAGAGCAGAATTCCTTCCTGTTCTGTGCCTAGAATGGCAAGTAGCTTCCACAAAAAAAGAGCCAAGCCCCGTGAACTGAAACAGATGCCTGATGAATGTGCATTCCTATAAAATATTGAGACAGTCAACATAGTCACTTGGAGTGTTCTAACTTTTAGGGAGCTGAGCAGGTGGCCAAAATGTATGGCATCCATCAGGTGCTGGCATGTAGTTATGTGTACAGATACCAATAGGTAGGTAGAATAAATTCACAGCTCGCATCACCACCAGAAAGATTTTTCCTTCAAAATCTTCTGCTTCCAATTGCCAAGGCACTGTCTGCCCTTCTCAAAGCACTGCAGCTGGAAAGGGAAAAGAGCACAGAAATAAAGCCAAGCTGCCAAAACGGAAATGTGGCTTCAGGTGAACCCTGGCCAGCTGCCAGCACAGCCGGCAGGAATGCAGCCAGCCTGCCCGACTGCATCGCCCGGCACACCGTATGCTTACTTAAAAGGCAACTGCAGGGAACAAAACACCAACCATATGCTTGTCCTGCCCCACTCCTCCCTCTGCTTAAGGTCCCATTTAACTACAATGAGCACCAATGTACCTTGAGAGGGGGGCCAAGAGGCTGTGCAGACACAGGTACTAGTTCCCATTTTGTCTGTGGCTGGCATCAGCAGCTTGCTGTACAATCTCCTGAGCCACAAGCCAGAGCCTCAGCAGTCCGGAGCTCTGTTTTCCACAGAACAGGAAAGCCATTGGAGCAAAATTGGGTTCAGGATTTCCACAAACCAACTTCTTAGCCACTACTGACACATAATGCATTTAACATATACAAATAGGAATCGTTTTCAATTCTGTTTTCACATTGTTGCTTAGAAGCACTTTTCTTTCATTTCCCCATGTTTAATTGAACCAAAACCAGTTTAACAGGTTGTTGGACTAGATGATCATTGTAGGTCCCTTCCAACTGAAAATAGTCTAGTCTAGTCTCTTCTATACCAATTCATATTTCATCTTAATCTACAGAGTATGGATAATCACATCGTATCTGCTCTGGGAGAGAAATACTCCTCTCCTCCCACTGCTTACCTTTCTGTCTGCTACCTCTGGTGAGTGCACACAGGAGGTCATTTCCATTATTCCCATTCAAGCCTGCATTGATATAGGAATTACTCCTCTGTTAGATTTCAGAAGACGCCTGGATCTGATAAACCTCTCTCTTCTTCTGCAGGGCATGATCCAATGGGTAAGCCTCAGGCTTGGAGTTCAGGGAAGATAGTAAGCACCTTGCTCTTCTGCACATTCCCATTCTGACCCTGGCCAAGAGATCTCCTGTCCCATAAGGAAGAGCTTTGGAAAGTGAACCTGTGACAGAAACTCAGACCCTTCTGAATGTCATTCCTCATTCACTTGGATGCTCCTGCCTGTGTGGTTATCCCCAGCTCTGGGCACACGGAGCACTTGCAGCATCCAGCTGGGTGTTCAACTATAATTTTTGACAGACCCTCTATATACAGGGACCTGATTCTCTGTTTAAAGAGACCACACCATTGGTCCTCAAGTGCCAAATTGGAACCAGTGAAATCAGCAGTGAGCTAAAACTGTGCTGAGCCTCCTTTGCAATGAAGGGGTGGGTAAACTCACACAATAATGCGCTGTTCATTTCACAACAAACTGAACTTTTGCTATAAATTTCTGTGGGGCAGAAGGTTTTAAAAAACTGCAATTCTAGGTAAAGTTTAAAATTAAAGTTCAAAACACAGCAAAAAGAGGGTAATTAATACATAAGAACATGTTTTCAGCTTACATTGCCAGCTTTAATCTCTGATCAAATAGTACTACAGATGCTACAGAGAGAGAAGAGGGCAACAGGGGGAATTAGTCTAATCCATCAACACTAAAAGCTTGGGAAAAGACCAGCACAAACTACAATGTAGGTCAAAAAATGTGCCCATAGAGAGGTAGTGGGGAGAAAAGAAAGTGTGGGAAGAAAAAATTTTAAATGCCTGCATCCCTGCTCTCCTTTCTGTGGAAGAAGTTGTACCTGAAGTAATGAATACACTCTGTCTTGTGGCGATGAGCAGCAGAGTGGAATTACAGATTTACAACAGAGGTAGAAAGCCATTAGATGAATTGCAGGACCTTTTATTACCAATTGCAATTTCATGGCAGAGTTATTATTTATTAAATATAGAAGCAGCCAGTTGAATTCTAACTGCTCTTTGGTTTAATTCCACTTATAAAAAGGCTGAAGAAATTACACAGAGCAGACAAAAAGTGCTCTGCAGTAGCAGGCTTCTTTCTCACTGCCTTCACACGGATACACACACAGAGGAATAAAAAAAGTCAATGTGTGGAAGGGGAACAAGTTACACCCAATTTCCCTTTAAAAAAGCCTAAGGTAGAGTAAAATAAATGTACTGCTATCATTACTGCACCTGAAAAGCAGTTTGGACAATGTAACATCCTCTAGTACTGAAGCTCAGTTTTTTGCCATTTCCAGAAAAAGATACACTTTACCTCCTGCTCTCTCATACAAAACCAGTGTGCAGACAGGAAACAAACCCATGAAATTACATGTCCCAAGCCAGAAGTAGTACGTAGGCGGGGGGAAGAAGAACAGTATTGGCCATAATATGCAATTGCATTCCGGATCATCTCCATGAAGCAGGATTATGTATATGTTCAGGCAGCAAAAGGGATGAGTTATTCAAACCCCAGCAGCTTTGTGCCAGCACTTACTTTGATTTCACTGAACTGCAGAGCAGTGGAAAGGAAGAGGAACCAGACAGAAGTGAAGATATACCCACTGAAGAAACTGTCTCAGCTTCACAGAGAGCTCGTGTGGCTAAAATCTCTAAGCCTTTGTTCATGCTTATCCGTCACTGCACACTGGCATGAGCAGGGTGTTTAATAACTTACACTGGTCAGAAGACCAAATGCCATAAAACGAATTTCTTTTTTAAAATTTTTTTTTTGTGTGTTGGGCAACTAATAAAAAAAAAAAGATCCGGCAGGAGCAAAAAATATATATAAAATTGTTATAAAATATATCTTGTATATAAAAAAGTAGTCTTCTGCAAGCCAGTTCTTTTTAGACTATGATATAGATGTAAATCAGTCTGGTGTGATACAAACCTTCATTTCCAAAACACCACAGTCTTTTGCTAATATATTTTTCAGGCATACTTCTTTGGATATTATCTGGAATTCTTTAGCAGTACATTGAAGTTCCTGATCACACTATGAAATATATTTTCATTAAAAATGTGGAAATGAACTGCTATCATTTCCATCTCTGCACAAATAAAACCATTCAATTACGGTTCCAATCCAATGGAGAAGTGAAACAGGACTGCCTCACATGCTGACTTGAATGCAGAAAGCACAGTTCAAAGAAACAAGACTGTCTAAATAAAAATACAAAATTTAGCAACCAGTTTAAGGTTGTGGATACAGTTGATGTAAGTATTCACATCCCCAGAGAACATGCAGCAAATTCTAACTAGGCAAATAAACTCAGTCCAGTATTTTTATGTCCCCACATCTTAATAGACTGTTGTGTCTCTTAGATCATCTGCATTTCAATAAAGTGACAATGATGGGGATATCTCATGCTGATGATTCTTTGCTCACCATTGTAAATGTGAGTATTATTACACAAATGCTCAGAGAAAAGTGAACTAGAGTGTTGTTTTCAGAATGGGTATGAATGATTACTCTCATGATGGCATTGCACACAGGCAGCCCTCACGAGCTAGCTGAGGACAGCTGCTCTATGTGCAGTAAGATGTGGACCAGCAGCACCAGCTCTTCATGCAAATAAATGGGCTCGGCTCTTCTCAGCTCCCAGGTTGTGCCCAAGCATGTGAGCAGCTGACCTGGCTTGCTGACTACATTTGGGAGGTAAGCTGTGGATTCTTTTCACATTAGCGATGATATGCATATATGTATAAGCAGAGATGATTTACTGTCTATACAGATAAAACAACATCTCCTGGAGTTAGCTGAGAAATTTCCAGTCCTTGTCCAAACATACCTCTGAAACAGGTAATATTGTTCTTGTAATAAAGCAGTACAGGATAAAATAATAAGTATCATCAAGGAAGCAGGAGCGCGAGAAGTGTCGAATGCATAACAGTGGTGTGGGCGGAATATATGAAATAGCAAATACAATACCTAATTTGCTAAAGTCATTAGAAACAAACCAGAAATCAGTGTGGGAGACTTTTGTTGTGCCTGCTGCTCAGAGCTAAGTTTTCAGAACTTTTAAAAAGACCAAAAATCATGAAGAGTTCCTTAGGTTTTATCTTTGGAACTGAAAGAAAATTGGAAGGGAAAAAAAAATTATTGTTATGCATCCACATGTATCAAGCCAGTGAGAGATTAAATGACGGAAAAGGAAAACATATCTACACTCAAAGCATTCAAAGCTTTTGTAGCACAATTTGCTTCAGGAGAAAATAATGTTTTCTGTGGTTATGAACATGCAAAAAGATTCCAGACTTTATATGAACTGCTGCTTGGGGATTAGATGAGGATTTAATATCTTTCTCAGAGAAAGGATTAATTAAAATCTGTCTTCTTTGGGAAGATGATGAGCAAAATAATTTCATCTGCATATAGAGCTTTTGAATTATTTCTCTACAGAAATGAAATGCATTTGATGACTTCTCGTTTCACATCTTTTTCTTCAAAAAAAGGAATAATTTTATATTTTTATTCATACGAATTGCTGAAGGGATTTTAGCATGCTTTCAAAATGTCAAAAAAATTTGAATCATGGGAGTCTCCTTTAGAAAACTTTGAAATTCTACTGTTAGGAGCTGAGGAAATACTGCTCGAACCTCACTAAGAATCTGTCCTTTTGTTACATATTTTACCATGCTTAACAGTGAAACTGGTTAGAAAGTCTACTGGCTAGTGATAGACCTAATTGTATTTTTCATTTCATGATCATATTGTGAAAAGTTTTACTTCTCTTTCTACAAAAGGCCTCAGTTGTCATCAAAAAGCTGAAGCGTGCATACACACACTTGTTTTTTGTTTATTTGCAGACTTTAGCAGCTGGTGTTTTAGAGAACTTGGATGAAAATCCAAGTAATCCGGCCCTGCCTCTGGGTATGAAAGTCTGGAAATGTCTTTCACCACCTTGTGAAAGGAATGACACAAATTAGAGCATCTCGTAGGACACCTGCTGGTGCCTGGCCCCCACCATTCTCTTTCTCTCTATAAAGCAGCAATCCATGACAGTTGCAGTGAAAAAAAATTAAAAATCATCCATTATTTGTTCCATGATAGGAATAGGTATTTTACTGAACAAATGTAATTTTAAAAAAGGCTAAAAATATTCGTTTTGAGCCATAAAGACTAAAAAAGATATGATTTTTAACTTTTTTGTCAAAACTAACCTTCCCTTTTATGAGGAGTTTGACACCAGGAATCCTTAAACTGTACCATTTTTTAAAATGACATATCTGACAAATTTACATAAATTTATACATACATATTTTTATATATATAGAAAAATATATAAAATATTAGTAGAAATTTAAATTACTCAGGGTAAATTTCAGAGCTTCCTGTTCTGAAAATCATTGACACACAATGAATGGATAGTTAGTTTAAAAAAAAACCAAACAAATGAAAAGAAACCCGAACAAAACCACAAAAACAAACAAAAAACCGAAACCAAAACAAAAAACCCCCAAACACACAAAAATCTGTGTAATCGATGCATAATCCATACCAGAAGGGTAGGAAAGTAAGAAGCAATGAGTGACAAACTGAAAGTAAGATCTAAAGAAGCAAACAAAAACAAAGGAGAACTTGACAAACTTTCTTGTACAACTTCTGTCCTTAAAAACCTGGGACCTCAGTTAGATTTTTTTGTCTTTCATCTGTCTCATTTCTTCAGTCCCAACATGCACAAAGTTTAAGGCCAAGGCTTGTCAGCTTCTGCTGCCCTGTTTGATGAGCGTCACTGTCCCTTGCTCAGGTGGTCAGGGTCTCTGCCTTGCAGTACAGCACAGGTAAGGCCAGAAAAAGCAGGTGATATTCCTCCTGATGAGCACACTCGAGTAATCACCAAATAGCTAGTATAGCAGGGAACAGCATCTCTTGGATGGAGCACAGAACAGAATTGGATGATCTGGTCTACTGATTTAAACATGGCTCAACTTCAAGGAGTGTTTGTGTGAACTTTATAAGGCAATCTTAGCCCATATGTTTATCATAGATCCAAGGAGCTCAAGAAAGGATTGATGGCCTGCAATTTTACAGTCACTGCGTGGTCCTGCAAGATGAATATGGATTAACTGTCCTAGCATTAAATATCTAGTGTAATAAAATGTTTTTTTAAAGGTATGGAACTGTGACTTGGTCCTGCATTTTAATTATGCTTAAAAAAAGTCATGCCAACATCTAATTTGTTCTGTTCAAATCCCAACATGCTCCAAAGATGAATGTCTTCTGTTTGAAGAAGGTTGAGAGAGTCAAAGGAGAAGATCAAATAATTAGGCAGAGGTGAATTTAAAAGCACTGTTCCAGACTATCAGATAGATTAGACTTCAAAGACAGAACAGTAAATTATACATATGTATAATATATATGTACAATTTCTCATTCCACTTTTGTAATTGAAGAAAAAAAAAGAAGAATATCTGTTTTATTAATTCATCCCAGACTCTCTAGATACTCGGTATTAGGTCAGCAATTATATTAAATCAGTTATAGTGAAATCTTTGTGGTAACTGCCCAAAATTAACCTGAGCCTGTACCACATCATAGCATATCCATAGCTCTGTCTAGCTGAGACTAGGTATGCATTTCACCTTCTGTACTTTTTCTCCTACACTACTTTTTGGAACTGTGCTAACAAACGATGAGGACAGGAGGTGCAAGCTGACTCAGATAGTGAAACGAAAACAGAAAATTTCAGCTGTGTTGCTGTGTTGCTTTAGGTCAGGTAACTGGTTTGGTTTGTTTTTTTTTTTTTAGTTTAACTACAAGTAGATGATGCTATAATGTTTTAAAACTTGCACAATGAAGAAAATTAAAAATTCCACAGGGAAAGTGCTGAAGTTGTAATTTCTCTGACCTTTTATTTTAGCTGAAACTCTTTGCTAAGCTGAACACTACTTGTGAAAGCAAAAAGCCATTAAGTTTTTTTCACATTGGCCTCTTACAGGTTCTCAGTGGTCTGCCTGCAGATGAACCCAGATCTCAGCGGTGTGTCATCACTTAAGGGCAACATCCTTCAGTTTAGGTCAGAGGCAGAATATTTTTCCTCCTCTCCTCTGTTCGTGGTATCAACAGAGCTGGTGGGTGAGAAGAGTTGGATAACAGAGAGGGAGTATCCTCCCGCCTTTCTCACCCGAGCTCAGCCCCTTTGCCCACAGTGTAACACAGCTCACCTCCAGTCCTGGGTGTCCCCCACTAGGCTCAAATTTCCCAGCTTAGGGAACACAGTCATGCAAGACTAGGGATATAGTTCCAGTGGCAGGAAGGTTAAGGTTTTTGGCCAGCACCTGCATCATCAACATAATGCCTGGGTTTTTGAAAGGTTTTTTATAGCACAGACTGTTAAACCACAGAATGTCCCTCCTGAACACTATAAAGTGGATAAATAATGAGTTCAGCTATCAGTGGTTTCTGCACTTTCACTTCTGCTTTTCAAATGGAAGAGTGAACCCAACAATTTGACACCAACAATTATAAGGAAAGAGGTGAGTAGCAGTTAATTTTACAGCATGGAGCACCCTGAAATCCACCCAAGGAAATACTGGCTAGTGGAGCCAGGTTATGAAGCGACCACACTTCCCGAGTGGCCACATTCTGGTGATATACTTCACTTCATAAAGACTTCTCATTAGTTAACACGTTTGCTTTTGATTGGTTATGGCAGGGTTTCAGCTGCAGCAGGGCAGACTCTCTGGGGACAGGGAACTTGCTTGTAGGAGGGAACAAACAAAATCCACTTATGGAGGTAAATTGTCAAGCTTGCCCAGGTGTATCTCCTACATCTGTGCAGTGGGGAAAAGGCTGCATGTGACTAGTGTGACTTTAAAATGAAGCATCGCACCTCTTGACACCTATCTTTCTTCTGGAGACCAAAGCAAGTTTGATTTTTTTTCCCATCTCACAGTGAAAACTCGTTTTGATCCCCAACCTGAAGAGACAAGATGAAATTTTATTTGCGCACGATTATTGTCCCATAATTATATTTAAAAATCAATAGCCACAGCTGTTCTGTGGCCTGCCTCTATTGTAAAGTACACTGATGCTCCCAAAACCAACTTTCCCAGCAGCCCACTGCTACAATCAGGTATAAGAAACCTCGGATACGGCAGCTTGCAAGTGGCTGATCAGATCATTTTGCAGTATTGTGATGATTTTTCCCTCCAAATGGCTTTCCAAAGACCACTTTAACTCCATGCATTCTCTGAAAATAGAGCACACAGTACAGGGTCTGCACTTTAAAGGCAGAAATCAGCTACTCCCTATGTGTGAGGCATCATGCTTGTTTCCAAACTCAGGTAGAATTTTGAGGACAAATCCAGCATATAAAAACTAGCTAAACTTTGATGGGTTGCCTTGAAAAGTTAATAGAGGTTTGACAGAGCATCAGCAACAGCAGGAAGAGAAGGTACTCCATGAGTTTTACCTGTGAAAAAGATAAAAGAAAACTGTCTCTGCTGGTGTTTAAAAATCAGCAACAGCATTTATCCTCAGTATCTCCAGCAGGAGCCCTACATGCTGCACTTTGGAACTAGAAGAAAATACGCTAGAGATGCAGAATGCAGCAGAGTGGGTTCCTCAGGGTGATTATAGGTTACTGACACACCAATCCTGCCCACATGGTTCCAGCAAAAAGTTGGAGGAAGGACACAGCTGACAAATTACATAAAGCTCACCACAGTATTAGTCACACTACTACACAGCTAGTTCTCCCATATAATTGAATTTTCCACTGTCTCATATCCATGGGCATACCTACACCTTCAAGTATTCCCAGATGCTGCAAAGACATATTTCACTATCCTAGCTTGAAATGGAGGAAGATAAAAAGCAGGATTTCTAGCCCATGGAAACTTTCTTCCCTTCACTCCCCAAGTCCCTATTCTTCCACTTCATGTTTCCAAACTTTTGTACAAATTGACAAGCCAAAGGTCTGTCAGGGCTCTTCACTGAGCAGCTGTCTGTTGAGAGCCAAAAGTTAATGAGCTTTCGATTTCCTAAACTCAAACAGAGACACTGCAAGCTCTGGTGTGGTTCTGCTGAAACTGCCTGGGATTCAGAAAACACACACTAAGCCTGATGTGTGTGAGACCCGGTACTTCAAATAAATCACCGCCTTTTAATGAAAGAAAATCCTACATCCTACTTTACCAGCGGCTCTTTTGTCAAGTTCTGCCTGTCAGTCAGTAACGATCCTTTTTACTGTCCATAAGATGTCAATGCCATAACAGGCAGTGTCTCCTAAATCAGGGGTTTTCTGGAAATGTCTTCTCATCTATAGATCCTACTCAGTGCAGTAATAAACCAGCTTTGTCAGAGCAGTTATCAGCTCACAAGAGGATTTTGCACTGCTGTTCTCCATCAGCCCATATGACACCCAGCTAGGGGAGCAGATAGCACTGATTTCAGCAGGTAAGATCCACATATATTGTGACAGAACACATAGGTGCTTAGAGCAGAGATCTTAAAAGTCAACAAACAAAATGACAGAACATTTGTGTCAACTGAGACGAAAGAGTGTTGCTTAAACCTCAGGTACATTCACGTATTCTCAGCCGCAAGAAATTTAAAATTTGAAGCCCCTCCTTTAGGTGTAGGTGAGCATCAGAGCATTAGCACACAGCAAAATGAGTTCTCCATCCCGAAAATCTGTGTAATAGACAGGAGCAAATCAAGACAAGCCCATCATCTCTTCAGTAAATGGTCCAAACTTTAAAGGTCTGAATCATTTGCAGCTATAAAACAACTGTTCAGTGTTTTCAAATAGGTCTTGCAACCATCATTTTTCAATAACACATCTTCCCTTAGCAAAATAGGAAAAAATAATGCCAGCGCATAGAAGATATATGATATATAATGTGAACATTATTAAGTACCTTATTTAAGCATTAATCTTTAACCTTCACAAACTTTGTGACAGCATACAATGATAGTTGCTGGAGGCAAGTCTTTTTTCATACTCTCACAACAGCATTATTTATAGTAGCAGTGCACATCTGAACAACAAAGGAGCAGGAAAGGTAGTGATGAAAGATGCATCGTAACAAGCCATAAATCATACAGCACTGAATCACTGAATGCTAAAGAAAATGAAACTACGTGAAAATAACACTGTGATTTAGCAAAAGTCCTTTAAGATGTGCTTAATGCTAAGTACATATTTGTTTCTTACTTAAGTAGCGAAAATGAAGCTTTTATTCAGAATTAAGTATGTTGTTAACTGTTCTGAAGAGTCAGGATCTAAAGGAGGATGACACTTATGGTGATTTCCATCCAAGTCTACAGGATGAGGAATGTTTTCAGGGAAATTCGTAAAGCCATCAAACACATAGGCACATCTCAGTTGATAACAAGTATCACTGACAAAATAAACTCTATTAGCATTCCTTTCATTTTTTACCTTCCACTAAGTGCTTTTGCTCATGAAAAACTGCTTTAGGAGACTTAAATATATCTAAGAGCTGTTACAGATAAGCCGTTCTTCTTTACCCATCATTTTCATGTCTTTCCAGGGCAACAATTCAAGACAGTCAGGAACGAAATATTGAATTTATATGTTTGGTCTCTATCTTTGTGACTGCCTGTGATTTTCATATGTGTGGAGTTCTTTGGTGTATTTGTGCATGTGCATGCATTTGTATTGCCTTAAATAACATTTAAGCACCTATCTAAAGAATTCTCCGTAATCATCACTTCCATTAAAAAAGTTCTGTTCATCAAGCCATTAGGATTTGGTCTTTACAATATTTAGAATGATTATTTTATACAAATAATTACTTTTTCACTGATTTAAGATAAAAACCTGTAATAGTAAAAACGATCAAAAGCTTAGGGTATGTGGCCTATGCAAAGACACGAAAGAACATTTTAATCAGGAGAGGAAGTGCGTGAAGAAAGACACGGAACAAAGACACTTCAAATCCATCAGCATGGGAAGGGACATGACATGATGGACACAAATTGCAGCAAGGATTTCAAGGTGGACATTGGGGGCAAAAAAGTCTCTAGTTAGAAGGCAATGGAAATCTCTGAGAGAGGCAGCCTGGGGATGTAATGTAAGCCCATCCCAGGGGTTTTTCTAGTTCAGTTAATGAAACATCCATTAGGAAGGGTTTAGGAATAAATTTGTCTTGCCATGAAGATAGGAGACAGGTCTCTTGACATGTGATTTATCCATTTTTTGTAGGGTTTTTTTCTAATTCCAGCGTAAAATTTAAGTAGAAACTGTTAGAGAAAGGAAAATGGAGGAGAAATCATTCTAGTTTTTTATGCCAGACTGAAGAGACAGACGCTGCTTTGTTCTTGGAGAGTTGTGGCTCTTCAGAGTACCCCTTAGTGATGCACACATCTTTATCACCTCAGCGGTAGGAATCAGCTGCCTAGATGTCCTGAAGTCTGCAAAACACCCCACAGGGCTGGCACAGACTGAGATATTTCCCACAGATAACTTGACAGATTTCTACAGCCACTAGGTAATTTCCGTTTATTAAGATAAATGCAAATGCACCTCCTGTGTGTTACTGGAAGCTTGCTCTCTGCTCAAGAGGGACCATAGGATGCCTTGCCATTTTCATATACATACACGCCTTAGCTTAGCAAAACTAGCGCCTGCTGCTGGTCTGTGGTGATGTAAGGTAATATATCTGACCGTGAGAAGCAATCTTTGATACAGAGAGCATCCTCATTCACTAAATTAGTTTCAGCCTGAGTCTATAATAATGTGACAGCGTCTTCGCAATGAAAGCCTTTTGACTCATACTCCCTCTTTAAATGCTGAGGATTCGAGCAGCTGCAGAGGTCAGCATCAAAGTGTGAGTCATAAAATGAGTTTCAGACTCAGTTATATAATGAATCTAAGTATACAGCCTCCTTTGCACAGAAATAAAGCAGAACTCCAGGAATCAAATGAGAAATGGCCAGAAGGAGAAAATGTTTTCTGGTCTTTGATGTAAGTCACTGGTATTTTTCAGTTTGAAGACCCCATAAAAGTTTTCCAGTGAAGCTGTGTACTGTCTTTAGTGAATTTCAGCCTCTGCTGATAGCTTTGCTTTGCTTAGTACTCCCACGGATCCCTTAGAAGTTGAAGAACATAGGTATATGTGAATTCCTTGAACCAAATGAAGTTTAAAAGGGAACAAAAATTATGTTCTTCACAAGCCTGCCTGAAAATGTTTGCAATTACCTTGCTGTTCTGGTTGCAATTAAGGAAAGTGCATCTTGCTCTGCGTAAGTAATATAAAATGAACAACCTTTTCCGCTCAAAGACACAACACCTAAGGATGTAAGAACAGGAGTATTTCAGAGTAGAATTAGGCTCCAAGTAAGGTTTCTGTTGGCAGCTTTTCCTATGCTTTCATATTAAATTAATTTCAGAAGGCTTTTAGGCTACTATTCCAATATCAGCTGAAGCCAGTGATATTGATATTAATGAAGAATAAAGACCAAGTAGTTGCAGGCTTAGCATGTTTTCAGTTTTCTGTGAACAATTAGCTAAAGACCGATACATTCAGGGCAATTTTGCACATCTGCTCTATGCTAGGTACTTCTCTAGTTAACTTATTCCAGCTGCAATTACAGCTAGCCCAATTTTAAAATTATTTCAGCAAAATTTGCTTCATTCAGTGTGCGAATCCGTAGGACTTCGGCCACCAAAGCCTGCAACCTTGTCTACAACCCTGGAAAGAATCCAATGCACCATTCTGAAGAGCTTTTGCAATGAACAGAAAGGTTCACACTTCAACTATCAGACTTCACCTCTCCACCAGTTGGTGCTTTGATCAGTCCATTACACCGACACTACAGAAGTGATGTACAACACAACCAGGACAGTATGGTAGCTATTTTTACATGCTCTGAACAGCTGCACAAAACACCACACTGCAAAGAGAAGACAATGAGATTTGCTGTGCCCTCATCTGGGCTTTTTACCACCCATTTATTATTTATACCAAGCTGTAAAAATGGTCTGTCCTTGGCAGTCCTAACAGGATTGAAATTATCTAGGTGAAGTGACACTGTTGTCAGCAGTTGACCTTCTTGCAAGTAGGACATACCTAATGCATCTGATTTTAATTTAATAAATAGTGTTTTATTTTCCAATAGGAAAAATATTATTGTAATTTTCTTCAGCTATACCTCAGGATACATTTTAAATGTGGTGCCATTTTATTTAAATGTCACAACCTATGTACATATTTGACAGTTTTCACCCAGAAGCAGCACAGAAATATTAGAGATCATTACAGAACTGTTTAATTTTTAGAGGGAATGTTGCTGATAGCAAAAATATGACAGGCTAGTAATCCTTATTTATTGAATTTCTCTGTCCTGCTCTGCAAGAGACATGCTTTCCTAATTCCTCTTCCGTCTTTAGCAATTCACTTCAAATTTACTCAATTTAGAGCTTTTCCATTCATATACTGGGTCAAAACCTAGACAGAGCAAACTTTCAGGTTCATATCCTAGCTGTAAATTCTATTTGAAAATCCTCCATCTTCCAACATGTGTTTTATGCTACCAAAAATCACTTTCACAACCACTTGCTTTCCTCCTTTCAAAAACAAGCTATTTTAATCCATGACACCACCTAGGTCTTCTCTCTTCAAGCAAACTGCCTCATCCTTCTTCTGGATCTTTTAATGGGAAGGGATTTGGATATTTTTCATTTTTCTTTTTTTTTTAATCTGTATCTTGTAGGAGATCTAGAATTAAAATATGAATTCTCTTCTAACAACAAAAAAAAGCTAAAGGGCCTTCTGAAATAGATGGAAAATTTCCCAACAAATTCGGTAAGGTGACAATTCCATCCTGCAAAAACCAGGATATTTTCTAGTGCTGGGTCCATGGATATGGTTTTAGACATACGTGGATATGTTTTTTTCACTAGGTTTTAGACGTATATATCCTTCTTAATGTCTCCATGTACATACCATTTGAATTTAAAACAGTAATTGGCACTGATAGAGAGAGAGATATTAATTTACCATCAAAGAAACCCAACAAAACCCACCATTAAGATATTTAGAAGCACCTTTTAATACCACTTAACGTACCGTTAACAGATAAAACTGTGCATGCCATAGATTCCGTCCTCTACCTCCACCCAGTCCAGATACTGCATATTACTGACGTAACACTTTCTCTGATGAGACAGGGAATCCTTTCTTTACTTGGACAGCTGTGAAAGACATCGCAGCTGTGAAAGACATCTCAGCTGTGAAGCTGCGAAGCATCTCAGCATGGACATCAGGAAGTCCTACCTATTAACCCTTGCCCTGCCACAACGTCACTGTTATACAGTTGCTAGTGGCCAAAGACAGTTTTCCACAAGAGCACTGCAAGTAGGCAGGTACAGGTTTTTGAGCAGGGAAAGACAACGCCAGTATTATTTTGCTTTCCCAGAACTCACACCAATTGTATAAGCTGCAGAGCTTCATCAAAGACCTTTAATTTGCCCCGAAACACAATAACAGCAATGTTACATCACCAGCACATTGTGTTGCTTTCTGTTGGTGCTTGATTATAATAATAAATAATAAATAATCTTCCAAAAAATAATCTTCCAATTACAAACTTTTACCTAGCAGAAATTTAAAAAAAAAAGAAAAATATAAAAAGTTTGATTAATTTTATAACATTTCTTAAATTTTTTTTATTTTGCAATAGATTTTTGCGCATTCCTGACGATTCTCCTCTGCCTATCTTTGTATCACTTTGCCTATCACTTATCTTTCCCAAAGAACAAGATGTGCTGTTATTCAGCTTCCATTCCCCTATTCTGTTCTCTTTTCCTTTCTGAGAAGTCAGCCAGAGAGTAAGAAAGAGCACAGTGAAAAAACAGTATTGTCAGAAAAAGGCACTGTATTTAAAAACAGATGGGCATTTTTTCCATTAATTTAAAAGCTATCTAGTCATAACTTCAAAATTTAACCTAACATCATGAAGCACCATCTTTCAGTAGTTTTCCTAACCAGATTTTTTTCTTTAGAAGTTTCAAACTGTAGATCATTTTAAGGTAAGGTAAACCTACAGCAATACTCTTCTGCAGCAAAGAAGCAAAAAATACCCACATGGATTCTGTCTAATCACATAATATTACCAATATTTTTTCAAACAGAGGTTTTTTCTACCACCTGTGTTAGCTTAAGAACATATTCAAGAAGCACCTTTTCCTATCAGGTTTTTACCATTATTTGTTTTGGGGGCATTTTGTTTTCCCCTTAGTTTCTTTTTCTCACTGTATTCCTGGTTAACTTGAGGCAGGAAGGCTTTTTTAACTAGTGTGTCACAGCAATTGTCTTGTTCCTATTATTTTATTTACTGAGCATCTTCATAAACTCAAACATCCAGAATTTAACCACAAATATTTATTTGTTGTTTGAAAAAATAAAATAAAAAGGAGTTGATTTTCTAAATTAAACGGACACACTCAACTTTCCTTGAGATAATACACCAAAGTTCAGGAAATTCTGATTCTTTGGTCCCTCAGACTGAATCATCGGATTTCTGGTTTCTTAAGTGCTTTGCTCAATCCTGCTTCTAATGAAAGGCAATGTTTTTTAATGAATGAGTAATAGGAATGACATTCAGAAAGCTTCAGCTGAGTAGCCTTGGCAATGTAACTTTGGCTCGGTGTAACTGCAGAGCTTTAGACCTTAGCTGATTAAAAGTTGATCTTCTCATGAAATCTTTAGGATATATGCAGAGCATTCAAGTTGCACTTTATTGTAATGCAAATGTAGCTTACTTAATTATAATGGAAATTATGTTTTATTAAACTGCTACATAGTTTTCTCGTTTTGCAAAGCAAATGTAAAATAAATGTTTTGTCATGATTCTTTCCTTTTCCATTTCCTCCAAATCCACTGCTATAAACCAATCTGTCAGAATGTAGTTTATTTATGTTTGTTCAAGCAACGGCACAAGAGAGAAATGTTAATGTTCTGCACTCCTCGCTCCATTTCAACTGCAGTTCTCCTCCTCTTTTAGCTTGCAACTTTACTAAATAGTTTTCAAAAGTTTTCAAATGAGGTTTGTTTGAGAGGCAGGATACTCCTTCTCTTCCACATGTGGAAGTTTTTTGGGTATTTATTTTCTCTGCCCACTCATTTTAAATCTCTGACGTGGATACCCTCAGCTGCTGAAACCGCCACTGCTTAAAGGTCCTGAATTTTATCTCCTCTTCTGTTCAAGGAGGCATGTTTTTTGTATATCCCTAAACGCCACACTGAACCAATCTGAAGTGTCAGATGTAACTTACTTGTCCTTCCAGGCAGCTCTTTCCCACCAATGGCAGAGAGACAGAGGGCACATCGTTGCACCACCTTTCCCAGGACTGTTTCTAAATACTCTGCTCAGAGACCATTCTGGCAGGACCTGTGGCCCATAGGGGACCCACCACACTGGGGCAGTCCATTCCCAAAGAACAGGACATCTAGAAAGGATCCATGCTAGAGAACTTCTTGAAGCACTGCAGCCCATGAGGAGAACCCATGGTGATGAAGGACTGTCTCCTACAGCTGGAACCCTATACAAAATAGGGACAACGTGAAAGGAGGAGAAGCAGAGAGAAGAGTTGTCAACAGACCACAGTCGCCATTCCCCATTCCCATGTGACACTCGGAGAGTGAAGGGGAGGTGGAAGAGTCGTGAGTGAAGCTGAGCTTGGGAACAATAAGGTAGGGAATCTGAGGAAGGTGATTATGTTGAATTTCTCATTATACTCCTTTTTTATTAACTGGCAATAAATTAAATTACTATCTCCAAGCTGAGTCACCCATAAGAGTGATGGATAAGTGACATCCTTGTCCTTATCTCAACTGAGGAATTTTTTCATCTTATTTTCTCCTTCTGCTGAGGATGGGGAACAAGAGAGCAGCTTGGTGGGCAAATGACAGCCAGCCAAGGTCAACCCATCACAGGCAGAGAGGGGAGTGGAGGGTCAGTGGAGGGATCCTGCTCTACCTGCTTTCATCTAGAGGTGCATGGGACTCCTTTTCTTCTTTTTGCTCTGAGCAGTACCTGCTAATGGTGGGTCTTTTAAAGCTTAGCTTGCTTGCTGTTTGTTACTTTAGGCAATAAATGTAAAAATATAGGACCTAAGCAAATTGGTCCAATGTAAAAACAGGAAAATTCATTGAACAAACTGGTGAACATCAGCTATTCTTAATTAGCATTCTTTAATTTTCTTTTTTTTGTGACTTTCTTTATACATCTATGAATGTCCCTTAACACTACAAGAAACATTTCCTTCATCAACTGCGCTGGAAAGGACAAATTCCTGTAAGGTGGCAAAAGCACATCAAATGTCAGCTCCATCCCAAGAGTTAGTGTAACTCAGTGCCTTGTGCCCTGCAGAGAGACATTGTAAGTTCAGAAGCGCTAAGCATTTCATGTCCTTGAAAGAAAAGCAAGGGTCCTCCCTGAGTTACGACAAGTATTTTTGGAAAAGAAATGTAATTAAAATAACCTTTGATTTTGTGAGAAGCATCTGCACTTAAATTTTACAAGGAATTTGGCAGAAGCCACAGGTCCAACCTGTCTCACATAGTGGTGTGCATGATTGAAGGGATGCAGGCTGGCCCAGCCAGGAGGTGTGCCGCATTCCTACTTCATGTGTGTTACCGTTGCCAAGTAACATAAATTCAGTGCCACAGTCAAATACTGCCATAAGTCAACAGCTACCCTCCAGCTAGGCATCAATCTTGAAATGAGTTGCTAAGATGCAAACATAACCTTTTCATCATTTCTCTGCAATGGAATATTGGTTTATGCCTCCTATTTTCCTATATTTCTTTCTCCTCCCATGAAGGTATGGGAAAAAGAATGTGACAAAAATATTTGCTGTCTGTCACCATTTCTTTAATACTAAGTGGTCTGTCATCGTTTCTTTAACACAACAGTTACTACACTCAGCCCAAAGTCTTGGCATGTTGCTTCCTAATCAGCTGGTTGAACCTGGAGTCAGGAATTTCAAGAATTTCCTTCCTTCTCCAGTCTACTGAACCAGCTGTGCTTACATGATATGGGGCTGTGCTTACATGATATGAGGCTGTGCAAGTTTTGAGTCTCAGATGTTCAGTGAGAAAACGTCTCTAGGGTTCCCAATATACAATGAAGCTGAAGGGAAGAGGACAGAATGTCCTCTTTTCAACCTAAGGGTCATAAGCAAGTTCAGATTAAAAATTTTTTAAAAAGTAAGAAAAGACAAGACCAAGCCCCTTCCACACTGTGCTGGTTTTGGCTGGGATGGTTAATTTTCTTCACAGTGGCTGGTGTGGGGCTGTGTTTTGGATTTGTGCTGAACACAGGGTTGATAATATAGAGAGGTTTTGTTATTGCTGTTATTGCAGGGCTTTACACAGAGCCTTTTCTGCTTTTCCTGCTGCCACGCTGGCCAGGAAATTGGGGGTGCATGGGAGGTTGGGAGGAGACACAGCCAGGACAGGTGACCCAAACTGACCAAAGGGACATTCCAGACCACCTGACATCATGCTCAGTACATAAAGTAGGGGGAAGAAGGAAGAAAGGGGGGACATTTGGAGTGATGGTATTTGTCTTCCCAAGTCACTGTTGTGTGTGGTGGGGCCCTGCTCTGCTGGAGATGGCTGAACATTTACCTGACTCTGGGAAGAACTGAATTCATCCCTTGCTTTGCTTTGCTTGTGTGCACAGCTTTTGCTTTCTCTATTAAACTGCCTTTATCTCAACCCATGACTTTTCTGGCTCTTACCCTTAGGATTCTCTCCCCAGTCTCTGGTGGGAGAGTGAGCAAGCGGCTGCATGGGGCTTGACTGCTGGCTGGGGTGAAACCACGACACACACAACACACCTTTTTGGATATGATCAAGCAAAGGACTTACATGTATGGAATCTCAAAATACACAAAGTTAATTTGGCTTCAGTTAAAAGGTAAAGACATGTTTATGCACCTTGACAGGGCCAGGCCTCTGTGAAAGTTATGCAAGGTTTGTTAAATGCTCTGAGAGCTTTGCATGGTGGCACTACATAAGTGCAGGCCACAGGAGCCATCTTACTTCTACCACAGTCAAGGATGCAAATGGTTTCCACTGGAGAGCAATAGAGGCTAGGATGTCTTGAGCCAGGATATCCAGAGACTGGGATTATAAATAAGGGAGGAAAGAGTTCAGGTTTAGGTTTATTTAGGTTTAACATAGACTTTAGTTAATTCATATTTAATGGATTCAGGTTCAGTCCCATTCAACCAACAGACGGAACTTAAAATGGAAATATTACAGGTCTTTTGACTACTTTTAAACTTCAGCAGTTACAAGACTTTTGCAACTGAAAATGTACTTGAGAAATTCATAGACAAATTAAGGAGCCTGATACAACCTATTTTTTATCTGCTTAGTTGTTTTATCCCTCAAAAAGGTTGATAATACTAAATGCCAGCAACATGTACTTACATAGCCAGACTAGACAGAATAATTTCTGCTAGTTGATACAGCCAAGTTGCATCCTTTCAGAAGTGGCTTCAGAGACTTAGTTTACCTTCTTGTTTCTTGAGACTTGGTTCATCTGCAATACATTGGCTGGATTCTTTTTCGGAGCATCCAGGTCTCTGTACAAAGCTCATGAAATCTTAAAATTGGAAGAAAAATTTCAGTTCTTTAACTGTACTTTCAAGGTCAGCTATGTTTAATGTTGATTCTGTGATGTCATTATTTTTGTTTTCTGAGAAAAGGATGTCTCTCTTCATTTATGTGTGTGTTAGAAAAACTTTGTGCTACCCTTGCCCAAATTTGAGAGTAGGACTACTGTCTGTGACCACTATACATATCTGATGAAATGCATATGTTCATACAGTTTTTGCTCTTTATCTTTTTTTCAATGACATTTATAAAGCTTCAGGAGCAGAAACAGCCTGGTGGTTACAGCTGACCTTTTAATAAAACGTAATTTTAATAAAATACCGTGAGGTTCTTCATAGCACTGTTCACATCAGAGAGTCTTTGTTGTTGTCTTAGCAGGCTTCATCACTTATTCCTTCGGTAGTATCCCATGCTCATCTCTGTTTCAGGATGTGTACTTCAGGTCATTTTACATTGCAGTTGTGTTTTATATGATGGCAGGAATCCATGGGCTCAAAATCCTGTTTAAAAATACTTTAATTTGAATGTTATTTGTAGGACAAACTAAGAGGGCTTTTACCTTGATTTTCTAAATAAACCAAAACCTATAATCACGTTGTACATCTTTCCAATTCCTAACTTTTGAGTCCACCGGCAACTTGCAGTCACAGAGCACCAGGTGTGTCCAAGACATAAAGATCCTGCAACTTCATGAACACCAGCTATAGAAAGTACTGGTGTTTTTACAGAGGACCTACACAAGAGAATGCTTTTTTGTCTACTGGGATGATTTTCCTTTTTCCTGAGCAGCAAGAGGCAACACAACATATAGAGGTGACACAACAGCAAGAGGTGACACAACACAGAAGCTACCAAAATATATGGTACAGCCACCAAACTGCATGAATGACTTATTGCACATGGTGGCTTCTCCCCAGCCAAAGACAGAAGGGAATATAGGAGAACAGCGCAGTGAATACAGCATGGTATTTAAGGAGACATACATATCATGCCTTAAGATTGTATGAGAGATTGCCTTAATTTTAACTTCAAAAAATAAGGGGAAAACACCCCCCTGTCATTTAAAATGCATCATTTTTAATGCCCAGAGAACATTCTGTTCTGCAACAGCACACTTATTTCTTTAATCTTGAGGCAAAATGCTCAATCAGTAAAATCTGTCTTCCCTTTATTTTTGTTGATGGTAATGACCACTGTCACTATTCTTATACATCTCAAGTGTTCGTAATTTCAGCATTTGTTCAAAGTTGCAAGTCCTAACAGCACTGAGTTAATTATTTTGCAGAATAATGATTTGTAAACACTTAGAATGACTGAATCAAGGAGAGGGCACAAGAGGCAATTTGCTGCACTTTTTGTAGTAGTGACTATGAAATACAAAGAAGTGACCGTGAAATACAAAGCTTGTGTTTCAGTATCCTTCTTGGATATGGATTTAACTGAGAGTATCTTGTTGAAGGAAGAAGATACTTAGGATTTGAAAGAAAGTGCAGCAGTTTTCTCAGGATGATGTATTTGAGTGAGTTTTCACAGACTGGTTCCCACACTTAAATACTGATTTTGCTTCTTTAGTTAATCAGTGTTATGCTTCTGCGAATATTCTTGGGAAATTGAGTTTTTTGCCACTCTCTCCCTTACTGCAGCTCAGCTGTTGCTGTAACTTACACTGCAAGCACCACTGTATGAACTAACTAGAGGCTGGAGAGGTGTCTGCTTACATTTGCATGGAATGGAATTAAGGACAGTAATGGGTTTTTTAATAACAAAAGGGTCTAAGATGCAGAAGAGTGGTCTTGATCCATACATGGTCCTTCCACTTCAAACCCCAGTCCTGTACACGAGACTCCTCCTACACTTGCATGGCCAAGGGAGTGGATTGAGTAAAAAATGCCCTCCCTACTGCACCTCAAATGGCAAACGGGTAGCCATGTGCTTTTCTATATCACCCCTCTTGCATCTGTCACTCCTAGCATAGCTGAAGAAAGCAGCTTTTACTAGATGTTACTAAAGGAAAAAAACCCCAACAAACAAACATACAAAAACAAACAACAAAAGCCCCAAACAAATAAACAAAAAACCCACCAAAGTAAACAAAACAACCAAAAAACCAACCAAAGAAAAAACCCCCACAAACTCAAACTACAAAACCACCACTAAAACTGGCTTTCAAGCATAAGATAGTTTTGAGGTTGTTTTTTTTTTTTAATGCATCTGAGGGGTTATTCCCTATACAGACACACACACACACTTTCTTTCTGGTTTGGATTTGCTAGATCTACTGTGGTCCAAAAAAATGCATGCATCCCCTTTGATTTTCCGCTTTAACTCCTTGCTGGACTGTAAGCTCAGGAGTATTTGATAACAACTTCAAAAGCTGTGACTCACTGAACCCTGGATAAAGGGTTGGTCTTTGATCTCAGCAGCCTTACCAACGTTATCTCAGGTGAGCAACTGCCTCTTCCCCAGGCATGTGGGACCCAGCAAGCAGCTTGTTCAGCATCACATTAAACTGCAGCCCTCCAAATTCACCTCTTAATGAGCTAGGCAGCATCCTACTTGCTATGCTGCTAGTATATATCCAGGTGTGCTGCCTAATTAGCACTTGTTTTCACTTTCTTCAGGACAGTCTAGACTCCACAGACTGCTCACAGCATAGCAATTCCCCAAAGGGACCCCAAGAGGCACCCCAAAGGATGGAATGAGAGGGAAGACTTCACTTTTGCTCTGATGAAAACCCACAAACACACACCTTCATCTGTTCCCCCATCCTTGGCAAGCCTGAATGCTCTCTATGGTTGTGGCTTCTTTCAGAAGCCTTCTCAGGCAACTTGACAGCTCTGCTACAATATAAGGTGGTGCTGGGTGGGGCTTTGAGCACCTTGGTTTAGTGAAAGGTCTCCCTGCCCATGGCAAGGGGCTTGGAACTAGATGGACTTTAAAGTCCTTTTGAACCCAAGCCATTCTATGATTCTATGAATATTCCTCCTGGCCTAGAGGCTCTTGGTACAGCTCCACATATTCTCAGCTGAATTTTTCTCCAGCTGCTCTCTCCTGACTCTGGCTCCTCCAACAACCTTGTGGGAATAGTGTCCCTCAGGGAACTTGTGCCCCTGTGCCTCAGGGAAGAAGACACAAGACCACTGCCATATAATAATGATACTGTAAAGTTCAACAGCTGCATTGCCCCTACTGGGACAGTGCTGCCACATTCAGACTTGAATCTGTTAAGGTGTTGCACTATTCTCATCTGAAACCAATACTGGACAAAACCTTTGCATCTTTTAATTTACTTTTTACAAGCCATGCTGCCCGCTAAGACTTCCACATGACCACTTTACTGAGCAATTTTAGTCAAAGGAGTGCTTTCATTAACAAGTTTGATGAGTTGATTTGAGCTGGGCTTTAATCATTAGAATCCTATCTGTGCACAATGTAACATGCTAGACTTGTATTCCTCTAGTGTCAGAGGTAAGGGTTATTATCCTACTCTAAATATTTGGTTTTTAACTTTTCCCACAGTACCAATCTTGGAAAGACCTCTTCAGTATAGATTGATATTATGCAACATTCTCTGAGCTCTATGTATGTTTTGAGCTTCAAGACATCAAGAGTGCAAGAACTGCAGGTATCTTGAGAGAAAACGAAAGCCATCTTTTACAGCAATCTACTTGTATTAAACGAAATGTGCATCAGGATCTACTTTTTGATGGATACGCCACTTCCACAGTGTCTCTTGGTGCTCAGCTGTGTAACAGTGGTTTTTCCACAAGTGCATACCCACTAGCCACAATTAGCAGATTAATTATCTGTCTCTCTCTCACTGACAAGAGATAGATCCTACATCCTCAATCCCATTTAACCACAGTCTTCCCTCAAGACCACCTTCACCTGAAAGACTTTGTCTGTTCAGCATTTAGCATGTGACCAGCAGGTAAAGGGAGTTGTTTCTACCCCTCTGCCCTGGTGAAACCCAACCTGGAGTGCTGCATCCAGCTCTGGAGCCCCAAACATAGGAGGGATGTGGACCTGTAGGAGCGAGTCCAGAGGAGAGCCAGGAACATGAGCAGAGGTCTGGAGCACCTCTCCTATGAGGACTGTCTGAGAGGGTTGGGATTGTTCAGTCTGGAGAAGAGACTTTATGGCATCTTTCCAGTACCTGAAGGGGGCCTTCAAGAGAGCTAGAGAGGGCCTTTCTACATGTAGTGATAGGACAAGGGGGAATGGCTTCAAACTGACAGAGGGCAAGTTTAGATTAGATATTAGGAAAAAATTCTTTGCTGTGAGGGGGTTGAGGCACTGGAGCAGGTTGTCCAGAGAAATTGTGAATGCCCCATCCCTGGCAGTGTCCAAAGCCAGGCCGGATGGGGCTTTGAGCCATCTGGTCTGGTGGAAGTTGTCCCTGTCCATGAAAGGGATGTTGGAACTAAATAATCTTTAAGGTTCCTTCCAACCCCAACTATTCTGTGACTCTGTGATTCTATGTTTGCTTGATCAAACAGCATATAGGAGGGTTCAGATGTAGCTATGCAGGAAAGCAGCCAGATCACAGCTCCTGTTTGCATATATTGAATCAAATCTTCAAACACTGCATCCTGTACTTTCCCACTAGTTAAAACGCTTCATTTCATTAAGCATACAGTTGAGCCTCAACCATCATCAGTAGTATGTGTTCAACTTAAACCATGTGTCCTCAATTGCTGCATTTGGCCGCTTCCAGCCTCCACATCCCCAGTGCACAATACTGCAGACATCTCGCACAGAACTCTCGTTTTTCTCACAAAGTCTCAGTCATTAGCCTGTTATCTGCCTGCTCACCAGTTGCACTCCTGACAGTCACGCTCCATTACCTCATCCACATTGCTGTAATAATTAGCCTTCCTGTTTACAGGCACGCGCAGCATTGCTGCAACACGTACACATCTCAAGAAAAATTCCAGGCAAGTAAAACCAGAACACATCCAAACCTAACGCACAAGCAAGAATACAATAATCATTTGACCTCTTGTATTGGATAATGCACCTCTATCAGTAAAGATAACAACACTGCCTTTACTTTGATTGTGTTTCACATTCATAACATGATCCTAAGGAAACACGTTTATTGACTTGTATATTTATAAAAGTATCTGCTTTTACCTGATTTGAATTCTCCCTTTCTTTCCTTTAGTGTGTTCTAACAGCTCTATATCAGAACACAGAACTTGAAGGAGCATCCTGAGGGGTCACTGTATCTGGTCCCCTTCTCTTGCAGGCACAGCCTCATACTATTTCTTTCACAAAGTATTATCCAGCTCAGTCTTAGACATGGGTTTTTGCCTCCACTACTGTCAAAAAGCTGGTTCAGAACCTCACGCTTGTGATGGTTGAGAATCCAATTTGCATCTTCACTTTATTTGTGGCTTTTTAATAACCTCTTGTTCACATGTCTCTGTTGCCACTTCTCTCAGATTTGTCCTTCTGACTGCGAAGTTAACACTCTTGAGTATTTACACGCTAATGTTCCACCATGTTTTTATTTTGTTTGGCTAAAGAAACCATGCTCTTTTATGTCTTCTACATTGACATGAGGCTCCCTGTTCCACTCATCACCCTGTCTGTGATTATCCCAGTCTGACGTAACCTTTCCAGAGGAAAGACTGCAAGTTTGCACATTTGTCCCGATAATATCTTAAAATGTCTTGTCACATGATCCAAACTCCTTCTCTGGCTTTGTTGAAAAGCTGAAACTGGATTAATTATCTCAGTTCCCTTTTTTTTTTCCCCAGCTAACTTCACCTTTTTCCAGCCACCATACCATGGCTGAACATCTAAATATTCCACATGAGATCCTGGCTTTCAGAAGTCATTAGCAAAACTGTAAGTTCAGCAGGGAAAGGATTTCACATTCTGAATTCTGATCCGTGACTTCAGCTTCCTCCCACCTCCCAGACCATGACACACAAAGAATAACCTTCTGTAATCATGCACAAAACTCCAGCAAGTTCAGAACATAAACATTAATTCATCCTTGCACCCCATTCACCTCTCTCAGCTCTTATATGTTTGAAAGACTTCTTCAAATCTGTTAACCTTCAGTTGGTGAAAAAAACCTGCAGTATAAAACAGATGAAAGCTTCAGTCAAGAAACACTAGTGGGAATTTGTGCTTGTGCTTCTTCTCCACAGGAAAACACAATTAAAGCTGATCCATTTGCTTCTGGATTACAGTTCCCTAAGAATCCCCTTGGAAATTTCGTTGCAGAAACAGTGCCACAGAAAACATAAACCAGAATTTTCTTCCTCTTGCAAATTTCATTTAATGCAGATTCTCTACTCCCTGTGTCTTAAGAAATTCCTTCAGTTTTCACATGCCCCTAATGAGACTTGAATAAAACCAGTAATTTGGCTTTCAAGCAAATAGTCTGTGTGGGCTGCTATACTGCAGCAAATTGGCCTTTCTAAAAACCCCAACACACACAGTGGGTTTTATCACCAATTAAATAAAGTACTTGAGCCATAACTGGACATTCAGCTTGGAAAAAATACTACCTTTGCCAGCACTCTGATAAGAAATAAATGTGAGACCTCTGTAGAGCTTTCAGATCTGTGCAGCAGTTTACTACGCTACTTACCAGAAACCATGACAGGCAGGGAAAGATTACAGGTCCATCTGTGTTAGCCTTTTAGTTCAGATCAAGAGTGCCCTTTTGTAGTGAACCTCCCAATTTTTCCTGCTTACCACATTTTGGTTCACATGGCTGAGCATTCCTGGAGAACACAAACTGGGCATCTTTCAAATAAAACTTACCTGTAAGAAACTTTCCACAGCTGCCTGTAGGGCACTCCAGTCACTGACAGATGTGGACCCTACGAGATAAGACTAATCCAAACTATATCCCCCTGAAGTGTGTGTATCTTGCCTGGGGAGTCTGCAGTGTCAGCAAAACAGGACTAACAGTACTGTATGTATTTACCTGCTTACCAGAAATGTGGCATTTCTGCTGAAAGTAACATAAAGCAGACTCTTCTGAAGTTTGAGCAATTCTCCTTCCACACCTGGAAAATGAATAAACACAAAGCAATAAACCAGAAATAACTAACATCCCTCAATCAACTAAAATGCGATTGTTCGGCTAGAAAGAATCATAACACACAGTGAAGTTGGAGATGCATAAGCCTGCTCATCTTCCTGCCCCAACTGGAAAATATATGGCCGTGCAGTGCTTAAGATCTGCCTGAAGCCTTCAAGTGCTGAGAAGACTGTGTGTGTTTAAGTCAGCCAGTTCCCTTATGGACATCTCTGAGCACCCATTTGGCTTGTGCTGTGTTACTTTTTTTTACCACAAGGCTCAGAGGGATGAATGTACATTCTGGTGGGTGTAACACCACAGCAGGGACACTTCTATCAGATATCAGTGAGCAGCAGTTTCTGGGGTGAAGCACTGCAGCAGCTTAGAAGTGTACAGCAAAAAGCAGCAGCTGGGCGCAAGCCACACAGCCTGATAATCCTTACAAGAAAGACTCAGAAAGGCAGCATTATAAGGCACTTTTAACACCACCAATATGCCAAACTCAAAGCAGAAGGGCTTATTCATTTAAGCAAGGGAATACAAACATAACCACATATAAGCAGCTCACCATTATTATTTCATCCCACCCTGTCACACACACAGAGAATCTAGAGCTACATGCATCTATCCCCTGCCAAGAACAGTCTCCAAGGAGAGATTACCATGTGCTATCATCCTGAAATGCATTAATTTGATCAAGGGAAGTTATTAATAGTGGCCAACTTCTTTAGCAAATTTCAACCTCATTTACTGCCAGTATATTATCTACGAACATCCATAAATCCCAAACTACTGATGGCTCTGTAACTCTTGATAACATTAGAGCTGCAGACAGGGTCTTGAGGGTATGAACAGCCCTTTTTGTCCCATCTCCTGGTGACACTCCTACCTCTGCCTATGGCCCAGGACCCCATTTTACCCCATGTCCTAATGTGTGGCAATGTCAGTCTTCAGCTCCCCACAGCCCCGAACTGCCTGGCCGTGGGACCTGCTGATCCTGTCCCCCCACATGTGGTGTGGGCTGATATCCCAGACTGGGCTCAGCCCATCCCCACCCCCATGGAGGTGCCTGATGCCCCAGACCAGAGCCCCCATGATGCCCCAGTCCCAGCGAGCAGCTGCCCTGGCAGCACACTGGGACAACAGCTGCATCCAGCACTCGTCACTCACAGTCAGGGACTTGCTCCAGACAGTTCATACAGATGACTTCTGCTCTCTCTCAGGGCCCTCCATGAATACCACTGCTATAAATGCATCTGCTAATACATCTTTGCAAGATTACTCGCACAGCAGGGCCATGAGTCCCTTTGTGCGGCATGTGACAAACTTTCTTAAAATAGCTCCATTAAGAATTAATGAACGAATTTATTTACACAACATTGAAAATGCAAAGGAAAACACGACAAGTAAAATTCAGGGCACTGGGCCAAATCAAATATCATCCAGCTGAAAATAGGTATCTAAAAAACGAAAAAATAAAAATGTCTCCCATCTCAGAAGCCACTGCATAAGGACAAGGGAGAGAGGAAAGCTTTCCACCAATGAAATTTGGATGTCAGTCTGAGAAACCAGTAGGAAACTGGATACTTCTATTTTCCCTGTTCAGCCTGAGCAACCTGGGAACAGTCTAACTGTCCAAGAAGATCTGCCAAATACTGAGAATTAATTCCTTTTAAATTGTCATCCTGAATCCAACCCACCTAATTTAGAAAACACCCATCTGTTCTGAAAATCTTGGTTTTCATCTGAGAACTTAATGACCATAACACATAGCGGACACAAGCAAAGTTAACATCTGGGTGGCAGAACCACTAATTTAGTGATTTTTTTATGGATGCTTAAGCCTTTTTCTACTAATAACATGCGGGTGGCCATGTGCAATTTAAGCACTTGGTGAGACACACGTAGGGACACCAAGTAATGTTACTAAGAATGTGGCTCAGTGAAGGTTTTCAATTTGTATTTATTTGGAATAAAAGGCAGGTTGTCCGCCAGAATGCTGCACATGAGCTCTGTGACAAAGCAGAGCTTTCTACAAAGTCTGCAATAGGATGAACTCCAAGAAAACACACAACTTAGGATAAAATTATCAAGTACGGTAAGTGATGAGACAGATGAACACATTAAAAGACTTTTTGGGAATCTAAGCTCAGCTGGGAGCTGTATTGAATTCCCTTCCATAATTTATATTTAGCCAATGTTCTTCCCAATTCTGCTGCTGTAATTAATGCATGCAATCAGGGAACAAAATATCATAGGTAGGTCTTCATGTCTTCATGAGAAGACACTTCTAAACTTCTGAATATAAGGACCATCAATATCCAAGTTCTGGCCCTGCACAGAACAGCTAAAAAAATCACACCATGTGCCTGAGCATTGTCCAAATACTTCTTGACCTCTGCCAAGTGGTGCTGTGACCACTTCCCCAGGCAGCCTGTTCCAGTGCCTAACCACCCTCTGGGGGAAGAACTTTTTCCTGCTATCCAACCTAAACCTGCCATGACTCAGCTTCATGCCATTCCCTCAGGTCCTGTCACTGGTCCCGAGAGTGAAGAGATCACTACCTGCCCCTCCACTTCCCCTCTTGAGGAACCTGCTGAATGCGATGATGTCTCCCCTCTGTCTCCTATTCTCCAGGCTGAACAGATCAAGTTCCTTGTATGGCTTCCTCTCAAGGCCCTTCACCCTCCACTGCAACTTCTGTGAAACCATTCCCAACCTGATAACGACCAGGCAAAGGTGACTGGAGAAAAATTTCTTTTCCTACATCCCTTGTCCAACCTCAAAGCCAACCCGTGAGAGCGCCCACCAGCCTAGCCCCCTCCTGTCCTGGGGATGAGGAGGGAAGAGGTTCACACCAGCGCCCATTTCCTTTGCCTTCCCTTTGCCAGTGAGAGAGTGGCGACGCTCTCTTGCTCTGAGAGGCTCCCAAAGCAAGTGCCAGTCAGCATTGCCTTTCCTATGGGGCCCATCCTGCAGGCTCTGAGCATCCATAAGTTGTACAAACTGATACTCAGGGAGGAGTACATCAACCAAGTAGAGTCCTTTTCCTACGGCATTCAGTGCATTAACATTCGCATCAAATTTTACAAATAATTCAGGTTTACAGAAGATGAAACCACTCACCCAAGGGAGGATGCCACTGATCCCATACCTAAGCTTTGGGTCAGGAAGTGAAAAGAAACTGTTTTTCTGGGATTAACAGTTTGGTTTTCCATGTTTGATTCATTATTTTTTAAACTCATTTTGAGGAGAGCTCTTCAAAATATATATCTTAGTCTTTGTCACAAGTCCCTGCAATGAACATGACAAGAGAGTGAGAGCATTTGCTCTTCCTCTACAAAGTGTTATTAACAATGAAATGAAATCTACAAAGATTTAGTGTTCCAAACACAACATACTCCAAGAACAGAGTTGTATAAAAGTCTAAAATTTAAACATGATGTTACCTTGGGCAATACTCATAACTAAGATATTTTATAGAGAGCCATGCTTATGTTCTCTGCATTCAAGAATAAATCACTTTAGCAGAAGTTACATGAACTAGGGTATACATGGAGATATACAACTTACTTGTTCATATCCTCTGTAATCACTCATTCCCTTCTCATAACCAAGTTCATAAACTTAATAAACTAAAAGAAAGAAGGACTGATAATACAATCTTGCAGTCAACCAACAATGTACTGCACTTAGGGTTCATTTTCATTGGAAGTGGTGGTCATTCCACAATGAAGCTACATTAAGCAAAGTATAAAATGTTATTGCTTCAGGCTTGTCTCCACTGTTGCATCAACACCAGGAACAATCCTGTCGTTACTGCCACAGGAATATCAACTCCTGCCCACACACAGAGATCTCAAACCTCAATTTAAACTGCATCACAAATCCTTCTGACAGGCAGAGGAAAAGCAAACTGATAAACTTGCAGGACTAGAGCCACAGGCCATGGCTTGTCTTAGACTAATTAATCAGCTGTTAATACGAGTATTCTGTCTTTCAAACGTTCCTTCAGCATGCAGCCCTTCTTTCTCAAGTCAGAGTACATTATTGTAGAACCAGGTCCTGAGCACTGCAGTCAGACAAGCCCTGTTGTGCACCTCGCCAAACGTAGGGACTGCAAGAACAGCTCACCTTGAATGAGATGGAAAACCATCACAAAGTACCTGTTCCTACTCCATGCTGTGGTAAATGTTCCTGACTAGAACACAGATAACCAGTTTGTTATTCTTTCAGCTAAAAGACAGCATTTTTAAGCTAATAAGGAAAACTTAAAGACAAATCTTTACGCTTTCAGCACCAAAAGTCAATATATGCAAATGCAGGGTTTAAATCTGTCATATTATCTCAAGCCTTTAAATATTAATCTACCTCAGCGTTTTAGTAGCACAATTGTCTTCTTTATCCCCAAATTGCTATTTATGAGTCAGTATGTTACCAAGGGATACAATCCAAAGGAATCTGTTTCAAGGAGGTGAATGTGTTGCTGGATCCTAATCTTGATTACTGGTGACGTGCTTCTGTGAGACTGCATTCGTGCATGGGAGGAATAGCTGGTTGCGCTCCTCTGATAGTTTCATCTGCTTGCCTAAAGGTAGGATAATCCCTGTAGCAGATTAAAAGTGATAAACATTGATGCAAAGATGTCATAAGGGCAAAGGAAAACTTCGTGCAGGTATGATCTACTTATACCACTTGTCAGAGACGCAGGAAACAGCAGAAAGCTGAGCCTACATCTGCAATAGCGAGGAATGTGACCCGTGGGGGTGAGCCTGTAGAGTGAAACACTTGGTGCTGAGGACCTGATTTCCCAGCTCTACTGTGCTTGGTTTTATTTTCAGACTATTCCTAGTCTGACGTCCTGGCAAGGATGCCCATTTGTGGCTGAAGTGCCGCACTCCAGCACATATTCAACATTCATTTCCTCTTGAAACAACACAGCTCATGAGCTCTAAGGCCACCCCACGGTACAAAATTAGGTGCAGAAAGTGTGGGAAACTTTCCCTCTGATCCAAACAAAAACATTAATCTAAGTGGATGCTTAGTGCTTAATTGATGCTAGCAAAATGCAGCTTTAGTCCATGATACACAGTGTGCCAGGGAGAAAGCGTACAGGAGAGAGAGGCCGAAATAGAGGAATCCACTCAGAAGTCTGGCCAACTTGAAAATCTTTCTGCCAAGAACTGAAGAACTAATCAAACAGGTCATAACGGCTCCATATATCTTTTCTTCTACTGAGCTGCCCAACTTTTCTTTTCTTGTCATTTATGGCATTGACTACTGGTTGTGCTTTTTATAGAAAATTCACACCCGATATCAAGCATTTGAAGACTGTTGGGATACAGCTGGGAGGGAATAAGATTACTTTCAATAATCACACTAGAGGAAAGGGGCATCTAATTCTCCACCAGAAAGAAGAGCTTTTAAATTAAAAGATGACACTGGAACTAGAGCAAAAGGACACAAAATCGCAATGAGTAAACAGTCTGGAAAAAACAAGAGATTTATAATCATCAGAGAACTGGAAATGTGGAACTAGTTTCCAGCAGAATCCAGGATACATTTTTCAGGTGACATTCAGTAACTCGCTAGAGGAAACTGCCAGATATCATTGTCTACAATTCTGGGCTACCACCATAAAGTCCCTCCTAGTTCCGTAAGAACTGCATCAAAGCGCAAAACCAGTAAAGGGCATGAGGGACAATTCACCCCCACGCACAAGGAAGTGAGCTTTCTGCTCTCAAAGTAGAAGAGTCATGGGTTTGTATCTTGTCTGGATAAGTGCTTCGGACACTCAAAGCACAGCATTAGACAGAACTCTTCACATCTCAAAAGTCATTGCCTGTCCCCTTCGTTGGCATACAGATAGATGTTCATGGGCTTAGCTCCAGTTTTGGGTATACATCTCTTGCTACAGGGTTTATTGCTCCAGCTTGCCAAGCAGCAGATTACTGTCTTTGGGAATAACACTACTATCTTGGGAACATGCAAATGCCTTTCCTTATAAACTGTAAACTGCCACATTTCTATTAAGATTTAGACCAGACCCCCAGTAATGTCAGTACTTACCAGATCAGTGATCTGCACTATCTCACAGGGCTTTCAAGCAATACTGCCTGGAGATTAACTCGACTCCAGTGTCCTACTTGTTTTCAAATGCCCACATTCTCAGATTTTACCCATAGAGAATACTACCAACTACTGCTTACGGATATATATAAATATCCCCAGCCTTTCACTAATGATTTGTTACGGTGTTCCTATGGAAATGGAAAGAGATCTGTCCTTGTGCTTGGAATTAAAGAGATGCACTGGACTGTTGTTATGGAAATGTTTTGCATTTTTTGTAAATGCCAATTATGCCAACATGATAACAAAAACCAGGCTGAAAAAGTATAAAATTACTTTCTGCACTATAGCATTTCAAAGCGCTATATTGACAGTCCCTCTGAGATAATAGACAAGAAAAAGCAAATCAGGAATAGCTAATTGCTAGGTTTGGTCTGAAGTAAATGTCAAAAAGGAATCAAAACAAAAAAGGCATCAGCTAAACCATCATAAGCTTCTACTCTTGCTATCTTCCTTTTCAAAACGTTGCTCTTTATTAACTTGGCTTAATTTAGTTGTTACATACACGCACACTCTGGCACATAGAACCATGATTTCTGTGCTTTGTTCAAGACACAAAATTGTAAACAGTATGTTAATATTACTAATATTTTGTTTCATACAAAATTGAAATCTTTCTCTAACAACAGGAGGGTCTTGCACTGTTTTCCAAGGGCACACTAGGGCAAGCTTTGAAGAATGCAATTTTGACACATCATATAGCAATGCTTATAAAAGAACCATAGTTCTTCTGCTTTCATTTTTATCTTTTCTTGTAGATAAAACTGTTCGCTGACTTCCGCACAAATTCTTCCAGCAAGTCTGAAAGCACACGTCTTTTAAAACTAAAAGGCTATTTGATCCAAATTTTCACCAAACTCCATACAGGCACATGCAGTGCTAATACACCAATACCACAGCCCTTGCCACCTCTTCGTGAGCACATCTTGCACCCATGGCAACCTAGTGACTAAGTAGTTAGCTACAGTAATACAATATTACAGTCACTATTTTAGGGAAAAAGATTTTTTTAGTTCAAAATGTGGCAGGCAGAGTCACATCAAAATTAACTAAATAATGAAAGAAATCATCACCATCACAATTAAGATCTCATTAATTACCATTATCAACATGATCTTTGTAACACTTCCTGTTATTATTCAGCTGCATACTGATGTTTGTCTCAGTTTTGGATTTCAGAACTTTCTTTTTTCAAGATCCCCTTCTTCCAAAAGAACTAGAATCAAATCAATGCACACATTTCCTGTGTATGCTCATGCTTTAGTATTCTACCAGTACCTGTTTGCTTGTAACGACCTTTCCTCCCCACCCCCACCACTGCCTTTCATTTATCATTTGAAAAAAAACATGCTGTTGAGAAGCCATAGCATATAACGTCGTCATTATCAGCACAGCTTTCTTCTAGCACTAAAATTCATATTTACACTGGTAAATATGCAAGGGAGCATCCTGGGGAGAGAAAAGGATGTGTGCATATCTGAGTGTGTGTGTGAGTGTAAAACGAACCCTTGGGGAAGCACAGGCAAACTTCTCACAGTCCCCGCTTGTGGGGACATCCAGACCTTCCTGACCTCACCAGCCAAGCTGATGATGCGCCTGTTCCATGGACTATTTTTGCCACTTGAAGGTGACTCTTTGCAAGTAGCTTCATGCACAAGGAGATCTCGAAACAGCTTCCAAGGGAGGTGATGCTGGACCAGCAAGGAAGAGTACCTGTGATCAGGCAGAAGCCTGGCTCTCCTGGGGCCAAGTCCATGCCCCATGTGTTGGATCACGTTACCAAGTGTTACCTTCAGACCACTGAATGGAGATTCTTCAAACCTGAGCTCCACTTCTCCTCAGACAGCAGCACAAAAGTACCATGGCTCCCTGCAGCGCTCGCAGAACAAACTCTCATGTTTCATGATACACGTGCCCCTTCCTCCTCCCTCACATTTTGCAGTTGCGTAGTTTCAGACCTTAACCATAACATATGATTATTCTTCTGAAGAGCCAGAAAACACTCTTTTTTTTTCCAGTTTGGCTACTCAGTGTTGGATGCCATAAGCCCACTAAAGAGTTAAAGGCATCAATACAATCTACAGATCATTTTAATGGCAAATCAGTCTTGTAATGCTTAAATAATGAAGTCTCATTTTCAAGTGACATTCTAGCAGATTTGTAAAGGCCCTCCAGTGCTTTAGCCCTCACACATGTTCCTATCAGACATCTTTGAAATAAGGAGGCACTATAGGCTCATTAAAAATAATTGGAGTTGAGCATATAGCTACTTTGGAAAAATCTTCCAAGTACCTACCTGTATCTTTAAGCTTCTAAATACCTTTAAAATCTGGGCTGAAGGGAATAGAAGTCATTAGCATTTCCTGCCAAGCAACAGTTTTATTTTTTAATTAAAGTGATGCTATTTCTGTTGATCCCGTTGGTCCTTTCAGTGACCGAATGCCAGAAACAGCAAATTCTAAATTAGTGCTCTGAAGGTGCAATGGAGCAGCACCAAAAACTTGCTTAATGAAACCTTGCCCCTTCCCACTGCCCTTGGGACATGCAGCAATCAACAAAGAAGGCAGAGAGGTCAGACTTTTCCTTCTATCTAATTACCCTGCCTGCCACAGCCCTGCAATATTCTGGGGTGTCATTTAAACCCTAAGCCACGGTTCAGAGTTTTGTTATCTGCTGGTGGTCTACTTGGGATGTCTGAAGTGGGAAAGATTGCCTGGACTCCACTGGTGTCTTATTAATTGTACCCATGTATCTAATTATCAGCACTGACACATGCCTTCAGGTTTTTAGATCAAATCACAGATGACTTGGTAGAGAAACGTAGTTTACTTCTAATTTGCCTAAGTTCAATTACACCAATGTATACAGCCTTGACAAAGGAAAAAGAAAATCTTTTTCAGTGGGCAGAATTGCAATTATTTCTAATGAACAACAAACACCATGCTGCCAGAAAGTTTCAGTGGGGTTGCTTGTAACACCTCAGTGTTGGTAACACACCTTGTCCCCAGGACTACACAATTTCTAGAGGCCCATTTTGCTAGGTTGACCCAGAAGTATGCAAATAGTGCACAATGCTTGTATTACCTTGTTTTAAAAAATCCTAAATACATATTCATCAAGAGAAAGAAATGCTAATAAGCTGTTTGATGCTAATAGGTGAATCACATCGCTTAGAAAGGGAAGTTTTAATCTTTCTTTAAGGAGCTGAGAACTCAGTTGGCAGCTTTGCTGCCCATGGTAGCTACTGTCCTGGGGGCACAATGTACAGCCTCTTACGGTACTTCCAGCTATGCCATAATGGCCTATAGGTGCTGTAAATTTTTAGGGAGCTGGTCTTGTAAGAACACCAGCTTAGCTTCCCTCTCTAGTGCCAAAGGGCTATCCCTCTACTTCCTACTCCTGACATCAAAGAGCAGTACCACTTTCCATGACCAAAGAGTTCAGCACCAAATGCTTCCATGTGGCTCAAAAACTCAGCAAACACAAGTACAGCTGACATAAATGGCCACACTATTTTTTCTTCAGAACAGTAACCAACAACATACTGCTGTGGTGGTTCAGTGTACATATCCAGATTAAAGCTTTGTCACTGCAGAATTGTTCATTATCTAGTTGCTAAAGAATCAGTCCACTGAGTCCTGCCTAGAACCATTAAATGCCTCCAATATTTGCACAGCTCTACAACCTTAACAAAAAGCTTTGAGACTGAACTCTTAAATTCACCTCAGCCTTTTGAAATGGATTTGCTAATAAGTAGGCTCAGATTTGTTCTCTAAACTTCCCAATCAACTTAATCTTGCAGTGAGACATATTTAAAACTAACCTGGATATCTGCCCTTTCATTCCAGTTTTCTTACTTTTGCTGTAAATATCCTTTTGTGCCAGTTTGGGCGAAATCAGGGGAAACGTCCAAAAGGAACATCTCCTCAAAGGAAAGCAGGTTACAGCCACTCGTCCCCTGCCAGGTTCGGGAAAAAAAAATATTTTCCTTGGAAGAAAGTGAAGGAAAAAAACTATTTATTTAACAAACACACAGGAAAAGAATAATAAAGCTAAATAATAAAACTGCTCGCTGTGGAGAGAAACCTGGGAAGATTTTTAAGTCCTTCTGTGGGTGTGGTCTCGCTCCTCCTCCTCGGAGCTGGGTCGGCCTGGGCCCCCTCCTGGTCTAAGTTGGAAATTTTCCCAGTGAGTTCTGATGTTCTGATGTTGAAACAGTCCAGAAGGGAAGAAGGGAAAAACCCAAGTCCCAGAAAGAATCTTAACTCTCAGTCTCTCTCCGGAGAAACAGAGCCGAAAAGCCAAGAGAAGCAGAAAGGGTGCTTCCTTCGCTCCTCAGCAGCAGCAGCAGCTAATCTCTGTGTCCTTGAAGCACAAACTGTTTTGAAAAGTTGGCTCCGTTTTTTTTCTCTCTCTTGCACCCAGTTTTAAAGGCACAGAAAGGCTCAGGATCATATCCGGGCACAGAGTGGTGACAGGGGATACAACATCATAAAGTCATCCCAAGACACCTTTCCTCTGTTAGGTAATGAATTCTGCAGGCTCAACTTGCTGTAATCAGTAAAGCATATGCCACAGTGTAAGCTGCAATATGAAACGAAGTATGAATTCAATATATTCAGGGAAAAAACCAAATACAAAAAATGAACATATGTTTCCTTTCAGAGACTTAGCACCTTACTTGACTACTTCTGCATTTACCTTGGCTTTTAAAAACAATCCACCCAAGACATTCCACTGCAGATAGCTCACAGCCTTCAGAGAGTCCAAATTCACACCTCGGGGAGGGATGTATAACCTAAACTATCTCCCATTTACAAGTGGGAGATCAACATATAGACAGATTAAGTACTCTTGTGCTGCACACTTGGGATTTGTGGCCTATCAGGGAACTGAGAGCGCTATGCAACTACTCCTTACTCATCTGCACTTCTGCTTTCACAGATTTCCTGCTGATCTACAGGTAAAAAGTCTGAGTGTCTTCTTTTACCCCACTGGTCTCGTGACTTGACCTCTTCCACTGCTGATACTCCTGCTTTACCAGTGCCAGGTATGTCCGCAGTGCTCCTGCCACAAGCAAATTATTCCCAAAGCAACTTTTCCTATAATAGTTTAGATTGAAATTTGTGGCCTCATCAAATGGAGATCTGCTGATTTGACTCTACTTTTTGTGTCTTCACAGTCAAGACGTTCGTGTATTGAGATGGAATTACGTCCAGGCATCTGTAAAACAGCCTATCAGATTTACTATTTTTGTCTTTTATGCTTCGTTGTTTAGTATTTTCTCAGTCTCAAACAATATATCTCCTTTCTTGCAGGCATTCCAGTAGGAATCCTGCACTGTATCAATCCTTACACTGTATTAAAGTAGCACTTTAACATATCATTATTGCCTGGAATTGTTTTTATTGTACAATAAGAAAACTTCTGGAAAAACTAAAACCTTGCCCAGCAGATTTAGCATCTCTAGTAGTCTGTGTTTGAAACTACAAGCGTTGTCAAAGTGCATCAATGTCAAAATACGGTGATAAAAATTAAATACTATTATCTCCATTTAGATAAGAAGAAGGCAAGGCTAAAGAGCTCTGACGTGCAGGGATTTTTGTGATGCTGTTACTGATGGCTTCATACAAATTGTTATATTGATTGCACTGATGAAGGTAGTGGTGCAAGCTTAGGGGAAATCTGAACTGAAAATCTTAAACATTCTTTTGTTCTATCATTCTGATGTAGGGCTTATTTTTCCACTAATGAGGTAAACAAAATAGTTTCCCTCGTTCCTCTTTTGCTTTCAGCTATGACCAGTCTAGCCTAACAAGGTTTCCTTTGGGGACTGAAGGAACTGAACATCTCCATTTCCAGGAGATGTTGGCTACTGAGAAGAACATTCATCCTGCTTAGTGCTACCCTGATAGGAAATGAAACCCCCAGACTAAAAAAACCCAGGTTTTCAGGAAAGAGAAACGTTTTATAGAAAATTCCCCCCCACCACCCCTTTCTTGGATGTGTTGGATCACCTTGGAAATTGCCATTCTCTGCCTAGCCAAGGGAAAGAGTCTAGATGAAAACTCAATCTGGACACCCAGCTTTTAAATGCTAAACTGAAGAATATTAGTCTGTTCCTTGGACTCACAACAACTCATTCCTGCCAGGACAGCTAAAGAAAGGAATAGCTACTGGGCTACTCTCAGCTGCAGTGCTGGAAAAACCAGGAGTGGAACTATGTACTAAAAGGAAGGCCACTTGACAGCTTGGTTGTTCCCTGTTTATTCTGTGGCAATACAGAGAGGGAGAGGCAATACAGAGAAAAGAAAACAAAATATGGTGATCTTCTGAGCTAGAGAAAGAGCAGGTATTTTACTGTTGTCAAAACGAGAGCATGAACTAAAGAGAGTGCTGAAATGAAGACAGGAATCTCATAACAGACAACATCCAAGCAGGGTTCATAAAAAAATACCCATTTCAAGACTTTAAATCTAAACATTAAATATGTGTACATTTCTGTTAATCTTTTCTTTCACCTGCAATAAGGCAGCTGTTTCACTGAAGCAAATCATCTGCCAAAGGAAACAGGTTGTAGAAACCCTCTCCCAAAAGGCAGGTTTAAAATCAGAAAAAAAGAGCTGATGTCTAGCTGAAGTCTCTGATTACAGGTATGCTTCCTAGTTTGAAGCAGCCATGGAAATCCAAGTGCTAAGCCCAGATACAAAGGCTGTCAGGATCCCTGAACTGCTCTGACAGCACAACTCCTTTTCCCCCCACGCATACGGCAAGAACAACTGCCACCAGAGAAGAGCTCTGCTGAAAAAAAAATACTGAATTGACTGCCTCACTTACCTCCTCCTGTGATTTTAATCTCACATTTTCACAAATTAAGCAGAATCCTCTTGATTTCAGCAGGGACCAGATGAACTCCATCCACGAGAGCAGTATCTGAGTGTTGAACATCTGCCTTTCCCAAGCTGGCCTGATAAAATATCAAAGAGCATACGGACCATTTATTCAAGTAAAGAGTGTTTCTTTGGTTATAGATGTTGCAGCTGCCTCAAGACTACCTAGAAATTAACTGTTCAGAATTTGGATGACTTTAATTAGCCCTCCAGAAAGGAAATATGTAATCTACCACCGTGACCATGAATGGGAGACTTCAAGAAACAGCAATTTACACAGGGCTGCAGCTGCAGACATAAAAGAATGAGTGTATGTACAACACATGCGTATTCCTACAACAAACAAACACTTGGGCTTCATCTTTTAAACCTTTAGACTTCGTGAAGACACAGAAGAAGCTGAGAGCCATGTCAAAACACACCTTAGCTCAAAGTGCTGCAGCTACTTAAATTGATTTCAAGTGTCTGTTAAGTTTGTTCTGAAATTACTAATAATACATTGCATGTTTAAAAATCACAGCTGAAAATGGGACAACTCTTTCTCCTGATGAACATGGAATCACTTCAGGGCACTGAGCTACATTTAAAAGCTCCCGCGAACTTTCAGAAGAGCCTTGTAGCAGGAAGAGACAGGTAAGAGCAGGACAAGAGTTCCCAGGGACTATGTCACAGCTGGGCCGTGGACAGGTTTGTTCCACAGTTTTGTTTCCTTTTGGAGGTTCAATGTTTCTGAGCTTTTCGGCAGATGGACTTTTTAGTGAAATTATCTTTGTGCCACAACAGGAAAAGGCAGGGGTGGGAAACATAACCCTACATATGTCCAGGAGCAAGAACTCTGCCAACAGTGATTTGGATGAAATAAAATTGATAGTACTGCTAAGCTCTCTTTTTTTTTAATTCTCTTGGGTTTTTTTCATAGAATTTGACAGACCCCTGGAAAGTGAGAACATTTGAAAATGGTAAAATCTAAGAAAGGATTGCAGTTGCTAGTCTCTGATTCAGATAATTATTTTAGGTCCTGGTCTCATTTTCAGTCTTCAAACTTTATCATAATTTTTAAAATAGGCATTTTGCTTCATCTGTGACTGTGCTTTTCACATAATAAGATGAATTCAGCTGGTAGAACTTTAAAAATAACACCAAGAAACACTACACCAATACCACAAGACTAAAGATTTTTACAAAGAGACCACCACAGACTACACTGGTTGGGTTCCTGACACAGCACCACTACTGTAGCAGGAGACCCCTATGCTTCAGTCCCCAATCCCAGCTGACTTGGTATGAATGTGCCAGATGAAATTTCCTCTTCAGAAGAAACGTTTCTGCTGGATATTAGCAACTTTTTCATGGCTAATCCACTGGGAAAAACCATTTAATTAAGTTCCTGTGTCTGCCTCTGAGTAGTTACCTAGTCCAAGAAGGATACTAAGATTGCATTATAATTAGATGCCACAAAATTCTTTTTCCTTGAACCAAAACCTCCTGGCGGTTCAAGATCTTAAAATCAGTTTTACAAAAGAGTTTTAGAATGTCCATATTTGAGTTAGACTGTTCAACACAAAAAACTGGCTTGTCAAATAAATTTAATGTAAAAATTAATGGAATGTGGCACCTTTATCTTGTTCACATAGAAGCCAAGCCAAGGAAAGTATTTAAAACCAGCCTGAATATAAGGCAGTTTAGGACTGATCTTTCCACTAATAATAATTATGTTATTATTCCACCTGTGCAAACTTGGACTTCAGCAGAGTTAAATTAGTCTATGACTTGACAATGTAAATTCCTTTCCAGAGTCTCCTAATACAAAATTCTGCCTTCCTATTGTCTACAGGTCTTGGTCATTCCTAATCAGGGACTGCACCTGGATTTCTTTCCTGCAAGGATTCAAGGTCCAAAGCAATTGCGCTGAGTTCAGGCAGGTATTCAAAACACATAAAATCCACCTGGGAGCTGAGTGTTTGACTCCTGTTAGTTCTTTTGCTTCCTCAGACATTCAGGGCTGCACTTCCTTCTTTTCAGAGTTCAAGGCAGAAGTTAATTTAGTAAGAAATTCAGGGATTACATTGCCTACCTGCTACAAGCTAGGGTAGTCCCAAGCTGCTCTGCCTTGCTCTGGGGCAAGCATCGACAGCCACCCCAAGCACCAGGGAGCTTGTTGGAGGTGTGAAGAGCCACTTCTGCATTGCTGCTCATCACAGGCAACTTGTGCTTGCTGGTGTGTCTCCATCACACTCCCTGGGTGATCCTACAGTGATTATTGCTCACTCAGGTGCCAAAGTTCCTCTTACCATATTTTCAGTTGAAAATGATTCAAGAGGAGGGAGCGTTGTTCCTGCAATGTATTGCCCTGTGAGGTAGCAAAGGCTGTTTTCACTTTCATGGCATCTGGAAAAAGGATTCTGGAGGCAGAGCACAACCTCATACATTAACGATGGTTTGTAAGAATACTGAACTGTGAAGTGTAAAAATCAAATACACATGCACCCGAATACACATGCCTGCACCTCAAGCTTCAAAAAGACAGAGAGCACTTAGTCATTAATAGAGGAAGCTTCTAAGATTAAACTGCACTTTTTTCAAGAATTACCAAAAAAAGGAAATTACAGATAATAAACAGCTAAATGTTTGCAACTGTCTGATTGGTCTCCAGCATCCTCTCTCTGCACAACATTGTACAGCCCAGTATCTGCAAATACTTCCAAAAACCTGGAGACACAGTCTTTCCAGCATCGAACCTGGAAACAGTAACAAACTCTGTTAACTTCTCATTTTCCCCCTGCTTCATTCTGCTCATTTTTCTGATTACCAAAACCTCATTTGGCATTGATGCATTTTGCATGCACAGAAAGTCTCACTGGAGATGGAAGCGTGTTCACTTAATTGGATCTGCCTGACAGATGTGACGCAGCGAGATAATGAATATGCAGTTGACAGATGTCTATGCTATGTACATACACATATTAGGAAGCAGGGACACAGATTTCCTGTGATGGAAAACAGACAGAGCTGCTCATTGGAGTTGAGCTCAGAGTTGTTGCAGATCTGTTTCATTTAAGATAATGACATAGTTGGAGCCTAGGGAGAACCTGGAGTAAGTTCAAGACCACCAGCTGAATGAATTGAGACTGTTTGATACTTGCTGCTGCTGGAAAGGGCCTTTCCTTCCCACTTGGGCCACACAGCCTTCCTATCTGCCTTGCAAGGGTTCAGGCACTCACTGCATCCCCCCAGGCCAAGTCTCAGCAGGCAGGCAGTAGAGCCATGACAGGGACTCCCTGCTGCCAAAAGAGAACGATGCTGCATCCACACTTCTTGGCTCATCATTTCCTGTTCCTGCCCATATGGTCCTGCTTGCTCCCCATCTTCAGCTCTGCCATTCCTCAGGTCCTTCCAGGGACAAATGTATCTCTTCAAAACAGCATAGCTTTGCAGTGTTATGGCACAGGGAACATTCCGGTCTGGCTGCAAAGAGCGATGATCTTTTCATTTGCTTATTCTGTGCCAGTGAGCACTGGTAGGGTGTTCTGCAATTTACACCAGAGACAACAGAACAGAAAGGACAGGCTGACAAGGAGCATCATTACAGGTGATGTTGGCAACGGGATTTTGACTGGCAAGTGTCAAACCCAGCATTCCAGTCCCATATGTCATTGTGCAAAATCAAATGCTGTAGAAAACAGGCTCAGGCAAGTACTGCAGATGAAGGTAGCATTTTGAACACCACCAGCAATGTGGTAGGGTCACTGCTAAACTCATACTGATTAAAAGCTTACATGAAAACTACCAAAGGGAGTGTGATTTATCACAGTATCTGGAAATGACTTCTCCACACAATTTTCTAACAGTGGTGTTTTGATACTTTCTGTGCAAAAATTGGGTCCTCAGACTGGCAGTCCCTACATCCTTTGGCTGCATGTCAGTCTAGAATTTCCTCTGGGACTCTTCACAGGATTCAGCGCCTATGCCAATTTATTGTGCCAATGCCAAAGGCATGAGAAACTTGGAGCTTCTCCTGAAGCACTGATTTTCAATGAAAATTGGAAAGTAGTATGAAATCGAAAGTGAAAAAAAATCAGACCTGTATCTGTAGCAATCAAAGCTGAAGGCTGTGTGAACAGAGCTGTGATGGATTGGTCTCTTTCTCACGCACTTCATGAAGTGCCAGCCATGTCTCAGTGCTCCCAAGTGCTCTCAGCTTCCATCAGCCTCACGAGGATGAGAAGGTGGTCGGCACCTTGCAGGGCTGCACAGCCCCTGTTCGAGAAGACAGGGAACAGATGGGTGGCAGGCTTTCCTTCATCCCAGATGGGATGCTTGTCATGTGCCTTGCCATGCAGAAAGACACATAGAAAGCACAGGAAATTCTGGGGCCATTTGCCATGTAGTTGGAAGTCCCTCAGCATTGAAGGCAGTAAGGTGCATGTGCTGCAGTTATGGAACAGCAAAACTGGGACTTCAGGGACTTCTCCTGAATCATGTAACTAACTCTACCACACGCAGGAGGTAGCTGTTTGTTTCTCAGATAATTAAAACCAGGCACATAATTCCTTAAGGTTATAAAGTTCCCCCTAAACCAAGTAAATAATAAAAGAGCAAAAGGAAACCTTGTTCTTTCTTTCAAATCAGGAAACGGCAGCAGAAAGCTATCAGACCTGGACCAGGCCTTTCTGTCTTCAAAACTACACCAGTATCTCAGCCTCCTGCACAATGCAAGTCTTCCTCACACCTGTCTGTTTTGGAAGCCACGAATCCCAAAGAAAAGCAACACTGACCAAAGGAGAGAGCTGTTGGTGGATGAGCGTATAGCAGGAGTGCATGGAATTTACTGCTTTCACCATCTGGACTGCAAATGGACATGGCTATTACACGGCCCCATGAGAGGCAGGTGAGAAAAGCAGCCTGTCCTCGATAAACTTGCTTCCACCTGGCATCTATGTCTTTTTGTCCTAGCGGGATCACGATTTTAAAAGATGCCTCTCTGTGAGATATTCCTGTGGGAATTCCTTGTTGTCCGAAGCACTCAAGCTAAGCAGGCATGGAGAAGGATATACTTAATTCACGGCACCATAGCAGGACACAACAATAAGCATCAGGAAATGTACTGGGGTACCGGCATCTGTCTCCACACTTACACACAGGTTTATACCTTCACAGATAGACATATTTCTATAACAAATTTGCCTAAACCCACAATGCTTGTAAATTAATCCTGAGTCTCCATCATAATTTCAATCATAGATCATCAATTATTTGGTTATTAACACCCTCAGCTGCCATCTTTTTTTCTATGGTTTTCTAGTTGAAGCTAGTACAAAAAGTTATACAAAAGATTGATCAAAGTTTGCTCGTGTTTGACCAAAAATAGTTCTGCGTCAAGTTCAAGTTTTGTCAAGCTTACTGCAAGACATAGATCCAATGCAAGTTTCCATCCAGAATGTTTTACTGGACCACTAGAGCAATTAAAATAGTATAACTACATAAAATGCAATAGAAGGTCAAGCAAACTGGCATATTCAGACAGATCAAATCAAAGAAATGCTTACTTACACAAGCCCAGATTTATCTATCAAATGGCTGCACAGCATCACTTTGTGTTGTTTAAGGGCAGCATCACAGAGCAGTTTCATGAAGATCAAGGAGTTTCTTCATCTATTCCCCAAAATCTCAGTTTAGCATTTTAGGCACTTTAACACTGTAAATGTGAGTAAGGCAATAATGACAGTAAAATGCACAGTAGACTGTAACAGTAAATCAACATTTGCATACATAACTGTCATCTAAAATGCTTTTGGATGTGTTCTAAGATTAGTGGAATGGAAAGATATAAACTTGTACTTTGTGTAATTGTTTTCAAAGCTTGGTAGCATCAGAAATCAACATTCTGCAAAACTGCATGTTATGAAAAGCTTCTCAAATCAACATTTTATGGTAAAATAATACTATATATTAAAATGTAGATGCCGTAATAAAACACACAGGGGCTTTCCCTGTCACATTTCCAGGAGGGACTCCAATCATATTGTCATATTTGCACGGTGTAATAGCTTTTCCTTTAATTTGACAAGGATCATTAGAATTCTTTCTGTGACCAAGGGATTTGCACTAAAACAGTTCTAATTAAATGTTTGGTGAATGTGTGCACTGTTAGAATAGTTGCTGAGTATCAAAAGCCTTATAATTAGTATTTTGCAGGTGATAAGCAGACATGCCTTGGGGCTTTCTGGAAAAGTCAAATGATAGTGAAGCATAGACAGATGACATTTTCTCTCCCGGAACTGTTCTATTCTGACAAGAACCTGAGCCTTAAAAAGGCTTAGCTTAACTCAACTCCTATTTGACAGGAAACAGGCAATCAAGACGCCACCGCAGAGAAGAAAAAAAGTGATGTTGGCAGTAGTCAGACTTAAAAACAGCAAGATGCCACCCAGAAGTTGGCTGTACTGGCCAGCAAAAAGTAATGAGTGGGCTCAAAGACACTAGTTTCCAAAAGCACATGTCCCCATCTGCTTTTGCACATGCAGCACTGTAACAGCAGGTACCTTCCAGCTGTATTTCTTGGCAACCATTCAACTTGTCTACTGCAGGCTGTGCACCTGGTGCTAGAAGATCAATTTAAAATGCCAGCGTACTGTCAACTGGCAAATTTCTGTTGTCAATTTTGGGGGAAAAGTCTACCCAATAAAATTGTTTTTTCTATTTAAAGTTACATTAAATAAACCCAAAGACTACAGTAGCAGTGAATGGAAGTGAAGGAAATGTAGTTCAACAGCTACAGCATTTTTCCTCCTCTCTGAATGCCTCTGTCTCCAATAGACACAGACTTTCTGCAGTTTGGGGTTTCTTATATTTCAGATTTAACACCCAATTACAAAAATTACAGATCTACGAAAGCAATAATTATAGTTAGAGTTTTTCTCCTCAGACTATACGTTTATGTGTGCTGATCACCCACTTCCATAAATAATAATATAAAACACTCAAGTAGATGATTGAAGCATACTACTTCTATGTAAGCCAGATGCTGCTGGGCTTGCTGCTCCCACAGCCCAGGAGAGGCTCTAAGGCAGCTGCTTATTCCATCTACGCTGAATGGCCTCACATATTTGTGGACACACAGGAAAATGACCCCACCCATCACCTTTGGCATCACCCTTCCAGTACCATGCGTTATACCCTTAGCATGCTGCACTGTAGGTATGACAGGGATCCCATTTCTAACCAACAGAAGAATATGCACTTTTTGGTGATGGCAAAAGAGCTTAGCTGAGATTATGGATGTGAGGAAAAGCCAGGAACAGGAATTTTATCATAAACTCTCACAATAAGGAGAGCTGTAGGTAAAAAATTCTCTTGCTGTAAAAGTCAGATATGCAGTATTTTCCCATCTAAAAAGATGCATTCCACACATATACTCTTTTTGTCTGGACATTGTAATTATTTCTCTCTGTCTCTGACATAACTTTCAGGTTGCACAAAAGTGAAAAGACATAGAAACTAGGTTAAAAATATTACACCATACATTGTTCCAAGGTTCATCAATCAGGTGTACGGACTAGACAGACAGATTTTAAGTTATCACCTCCTTAACTTCCAATTAATAATAATCTGTAGGATTTCTTCATCATGAAGGGATTCTACAATCCATTTAATACTCACAAATACCAGAAAAAGACAAAACAAACAAACAAAAAAATTGCTTGAAGGGTAAGAAAATGGATGGAAGAATGAAGAATTCACTGAGAAGTCAAAAGGAAATCCAAGCAGAGTTTCCTATATGTACCTTCTATTAAATTGATTTCTGGATATGAACAGTTAGTACATTATGGAGAGTTTGGCTGCTGAAAGTTTAACAAAACACACAATTTTTAACAGCTAGAGAACCAAGACATGCTTATACTGATCAGTGTTTCAGAACACTTAATATTTCCTCTTTCAATCACTCTTTTATCTGCTGACTGAAAACCAGGAAAAAAAAAAGAAAGAAGCATATACTACAACGATTCAGAAGGATACAGGAAGGGCACATCACTGACATCTCTTGTCTGCAGAAGCACTGAATGCAGCCTTGACACCAAAATCATAAAAAAAACCCACTGAAAAAGATCAAGGGCAAAAGCAGTCAAGGTCTTCACTTCAGGATTTTTATGTTTCAAATCACATTCACAATCTCTGTTACAAATAAAAAATTCAGCATTTGTTCATGCAGAGAAATGTTACTGCCTAACCCTGTGAAACCAGCTGTCAGGATATCGGACAACAAGCAACCCAATGGTAGCAAAACTATTTCCAGATAAAATATATTTTTTTACCCAAATACTGCAATATTTTGTGCCACAAGGCAGCATTTCAATAAGCTGCTTGAATAGAGAAAGTAATTCCCTGAAGAGTGCAGTGCAGGTGTAATGTCAGAACAAAGAAATGAGCAAATGAAGACAGTCTATTTTGTGGTTAGAAATAGAATTTCTTGAAGTATTTCTGTCAGTGATTGAAATTCAGACTTAATCTGAGTCTGGTTCTGCTTCCCGGATCTCCAAACTGAATCGTTTATTCAAAGGAACAAGCTGGTTTTATACACTTTCCCAAGACACAACACCTCCCTTCATGGTCACTCTCACCACACAACCCATCCCGTGCCGCCACGTCAGCAATGCACCTTCTATGGGGTGATCATGCACTGTTCACCCGCCTCTCAGCTTCTGGCAGGCTCCTCTCTGGAGGGCTCTGCTGCGTGACACCTCCTCCCCCCAGGGTCTGTGCTGCCACGTGCTTCTTTGTGCTTATCTTTCCCCATAATTCTCTCTTTTCTGTTTTATGTAAGTAAGAATTACAAAACAAAACACTTTTAACATTAGAAGATAACATGAACATATTTTAACCTACTAAATTCAGGAAAATATGTAACATAAAATTCAGTTTTCTTAATAAGCACAGTAATATCATCAACTACCTAAACGCTTTACCATCATCCAGAGTCTGCAATCGCTGGGGATTTCTATTTCACAGTGAGGACTTGGGAGAACCTTTTCCAGACAAGGCTTCCAAGTTTACCTCAAAAGAGTAGCCAGCTTTTTTAAGATCAAATCAGCAAGTCAAAGTGACTTTTATTACACTTTTAGGGCAGAAACACCTGGGTCTGATGGTATAATTCCCCATCAGCTAGGTTTAGGGCTTGGCCAGAGCCTCAAGCCTTGACTGAGAGGGTTTTTCTAAAATACTTACTAGCAAACTTTTATTAATACAATTAATGGAATGCATATTAGTAACATTAAGTAATTATCTTACAACTAAATCTCTTTATAAAAACTTTATGTATTAACGCTATCTGCATTGAGAAGTATACTACAACCACACAGCTAACCTTGAATTTCTCTAATATTAAAGTCATGTCATAACCTACAGCTTAGTGAAAATATAAAGAAGCAAAAAATGATCTAACAGCACTTAAATTTGCTGATTTTCTTTCACAGAATGTATACAAATTCAAGCTTCGGACATTACAGTTATATTAATTCCATAAGTGGTTTCAAAAGGTAACAAGCCCTGAGTCAGAAGCTGCTGCTGGATGAGAGGGCTACAGTCTTTCATTCCAGTGGTAACCTTTTCCAGATCAGGGAAGCAGCAAGGTGGGAGCTCTTCTTCCAGTTTCTTCAAGTAGGAAAAGAGTACTTTGAAAAAAACTATCAGTTTTGTAACAAAAGCAATTAGAACAATGCGGGTTGTCACAAGGTGGTGTGGTCAAACAGCAGTGTTTACAGTGAGGGTCCAGGACTGTGGTAACATTTTGAATAACGAAAACAAGAGAGTTCTACGGATCAGCTGCAGGAACGACATGCTTAGCCCGCAGCCGCTCCCGCACAAGGCTGTGCAAATGCTGCAGCCCCACCCCGCCCCGAGGAAAGGGGTCACCCTTCCCCCAGGTCTTTTTTCCAATACAGTATCAGTTCAGGAGAGTCCGCAGGAGACAGGAGCTCTGGCTGTGGCGGCAGCAGCGCAGGTCGGGGCCGCGCTGGGGCGGCTCGCAGGCTGCCCCACCGGCCCCTCTCCGAGCAAATCCCGCTCTGTGCGGGGAGCACGGACGTGGTGCTGCCTTGCTGCCGGTGCTGGTGCCGCTGGCGTCCCTGGGTCTCTTTCTCACCGCCCACACGCGGAGAGCCGCGCTTCCCCCACTGGAGCTGCTGTGCAGCCGGCNGTGCTGGTGCCGCTGGCGTCCCTGGGTCTCTTTCTCACCGCCCACACGCGGAGAGCCGCGCTTCCCCCACTGGAGCCGCTGTGCAGCCGGCGCGGCGTTCGCCGCCGTCTCCTGCCTGTGCCACGTGCTCGCCGCCATGTGCTCCCGCCGGCGCCGCGGCCACGTGGGCCTGCACGTTTCCCCACCCCCGCCATCTCTGCCGCCGCTGCTACAGCTCTTGCAGAGGGCAAACAGAGAGGAAAAACACTGCTAGGAAGGGCGCTCCCGGCTCCAGCCGATGCTGCACGGCGCGGGGCGGCGCGAGCTCTTTCACAATACCGTCCGACTCCCCTCCAGAATTAAATGGGTCAGGGGACGAGGGGACGAGGGACGGTCTTCTGGTTCTCCTCTCACTGCCCCGACGGACTTACGGTCGCTTGCTGGCGGCGCAGAAGGGGTCGGCACGGCTGCCGCGGTGGCACAAGCGGCTTGCTTTGTCCGGTCTCTGGGTGCCGCGTCCGCCATGAGCGCCTCGCACACAATCTTCCACGGATACAAAAGCTTCTTTAAAATCCGTTCCAGCGTCTCTGCGACGTTACGTTCCCGGGATACGCCATCCCCGGGGCATCGTTCTCGGCTGCAGCCCTCCGTCCTGCGGAAAGGTCGATTGGCGCGGGCTTCCCTTCAGCCCCCGGGCTTCTTCTCAGCCCCTCTGTAAAGTTCAGCCGGGCGTCGCTACCGGAGCAACTTCCCGTTGCCTATCAAGTCCCGATTCGGGACACCATTAGCAGCGACTGAGACACGGACCCAAATCGGCAGAGATCCTAATTCCCCTACGTTCCCCGTAGCTCGCCTGCAACTCTGCAGGGATTAATCGCTGGCCAGCTTTTCCTGCTTCTCTCAGCAGCACTTCAAAGTCCTACGGAGCTCACCGACTGGACGCGCAGTTAGGCGTGTATTAAATTTCCTCACACGGAGGCACCATTTGTCGGTGATTGAAATTCAGACTTAATCTGAGTCTGGTTCTGCTTCCCGGATCTCCGATCTGAATCCCGATCTGAATCGTTTATTGAAAGGAAGAAGCTGCTTTTATAGACCTTCCCAAGACACAGCACCTCCCTTCATGGTAACTCTCACCACACAACCTATCCCATGTTGCCACATCAGCAATGCACTTTCTAAATGTCCTTCTGTGGGGTGATCGTGCACTGTTCACTCGCCTGTCAGCTTCTGGCAGGCTCCTCTCTGGAGGGCTCTGCTGCGTGACACCTCCTCCCCCCAGGGTCTGTGCCGCCATGTGCTCAATTGTGCTTATCTTTCCCCATAGATTTCTTACGTGTAAAAGGAAAAATGGATGAATTATAATGTAACGGAAATTTACATTATGGTTTAGTCATATTGCTTAATAATAATAATACTTGTAGCAGCAGCAGCAGTAGTAGTAGTAGGTATTTAGTTTTAGTATTAGTACTAATATTATCCAAGATAAAAGTGAACATACAGTTGGCTCCAAGATCTTCTCAGAAGAGACACTTGTCTCTTCCCACAAGGTCTGCAAAGTCCAGTGAAGCCTGTCGTGTTGCACAAGGAAAACTGGCAGAAAGTTTTAAAATACTATTAGACAAGCTGGTTTTAAAATACTGTTAGACCAAATGTGCAAAGGAGCACCTGCATTTATACACTTGATCTCTCCCACTCTTAAAAGCAAGACAGACCCATCCAAACTGTCCATTGAGAGTGGCCTCTGGCCCAAGCTAGCCTCTGGCCCCTGCTCAGGAATTGTTTGGGAGAGCTCTACTTGCCACTTATAAGCTGTCAAAGGCCTTCCTATGAATTTAATAGTACCACACTCCATCTACAGTGCCCAGGACTAATTCCTGGCACTATGCACTGGCAACCATCCTCCTTCCTGTGTAATCAGTGTCTGATTATGAAATTAATCTGCAGCTTCCAGGGTATGAGAGATGACCAGCAGTTCTAGAAGTATTAGTACAGACTCTGCCACAGCTTACACTACAGGTCTCTTTCAATTAACTTATGTGTCCAAAATTCTCATTCATGATGCCTTTGAATACAGGGTAAAAAGTGTTCTATGGGCATTTTGTCAATGTTTTATAAAATAGACTTTACCTTGTTTTATTTTTTCCAGTAAGATTTGATAATGGAGATCAAGTTTCAGCCCCTCTCCTTAGAGCAGCTTTCCAAATGTGTTCTGTTGATAAGGAGTCAACTAAGCTGACAGGAAATTGATACTCTGCTGTGGAGAGAGGTTCTCCTATGGTTTGATGGCTACGTTGAGCTAACTATTCAAGTGGTGAAGGGGGCCGTCCAACCTGTAAATGCCTTTAAAATCCCCATCACAATATTATCAATCCTTCCTGATAGAAATCTCGGATGTTAGGAGCTATAAAGCCCTTGGATAGTAGATGGCTCTCACACTGAAAACTTTTCTTCCATATCCAGTGGATCTCCCTGATTCTCATCCAATTTTCTACACAGGGAACAAATAGCTGTTTTCCCATACAGCAGAACACAGCAGCTCTTCCGCATGATATTTAACAGATATCTTATGGGAACTCCAACATCACAGGGGAGAGGGGAGTAAGTCTGGGGCATGCCTTCACTTTCTATGAAAGGAGGTATGTAACTCCTTTAATTGCCAAAGGTCTGTTTTAAAATAAATCATCCCCTGATCTACCTAACTGTTAACATCTTTCCCACCTCAAAGGTGTCTAACAAAAAACAGGACATGTAGTACTGTAATGTTTTTTGCCCCTCCTTTAATAGTGATTTCATTTATTCAAGACACTGTTATGGGAAGATGACGATAATGGATGACTTTAGTGAACACAGACAAGATTTCTATGTTTGCAATCAGTACATGGCAATACCCCAGTTTAACTGTAGGTAGTCTATTAAGTCTCTAGAAAGCCACTTATTCTTCTGGACAGACTCCAGAATTCCTCTACACCTAACGTTTAAAACTACACGAATCAAAAGTCTTTATTTTCCATCCCCTCTTAGTCTGAGCTCGTTAACAACCTTGTAGGATTCATCTCTCCCTACTCCTGTGATGAGCCAGGGAAGCCCTAAGAACAATAAAATACACACCCTCCATATCTGGCATAAAGTGATCTAGCCCTGTGTACTCCTCCCAGGTAACAGACTTTGGTGTTGCAGCCAGGTTATCCATCATAAACTAAATGTTTGAATGAGCTGGGGGCAGTGTGGTGCAGCACAACTCAACTGTGCTTTCTTATGCCATCAGTGCTAATTGCACCTTGAGTCCTCGCAAGGGGTGATTGTGACTCAGACATCCTGGTGCCTTGGACAAACCCGTTTCCAAGTGCAGCGCAGAAAGCCAGACAGTCTGCTTCCACTTCTATTTGCACACAAGTTTATATCACTAGTTCATAGATACCTCGAGCGAGAACTGTGGTATCAGCTATCCTCTAATTAACACTCATACGTATCAAGGGTAACTACCAAAACCGCTTAAGTTGAACATGACAAACTCTGCATTCGCTAAAAGCTGTGTTCTTGTTCAGCTTTTGAGGGTGTACAGAGACATCAACTTGTGAATAACATGGCCTGCAACATCCTGTGTTAAAATCCTATTTGTACACTTTAAAAAGTCGGAGACTTTTACCTTTTGGTATGGTTGTTTATACTGCCTTTCAGGGGCTTTGCCAGCCTATTACTCTCCCCAAAATAAATAAAAAATCAGCAAACCTCTAGACCTGGTCAGATATGTATCCTGTTTATAAGGCACTGCCTTTATTCGGGTTAGGATTCTATGAAGCAGCAGGAACTGAGCCATAGCCAGTAAGCACAGAGGAAAACTGCATGTCTGCCTTGTGTTGTGTATTATTACTTGCTGCAAGAGGATCAGGCAGAAAAGAAGGACTGTAGGACACCTCATTCTCGTCTCACTGGTAGTACATATACATAAGTAAAGAAAAAAATTCAGAATTGCAAACGACATCACAATTACTTTACCTTTTGAGATTGGGAGTTTGAGAATATAACTGCATGATCATTAAAGCCTTTCTGGTAGAAAATCCATTCTTCCGCATAAATATTTTCTTCGTACTAGGGCTGAGAGATGAGACAGTACCTTTTCTCTCAATACCCTTTTTCTCTCAACCCTTCTCAGTGTTGCTCACATCATGTCACTCATCTGTGGAAGCTGCAGTATTGTACAAGACTTATAAACCCAGCACAGACAACCCTGCCATCACCCTCTTCCTCCGCAAGAAACAAGGAAAGCTGCTTGAAAAACAGCACTGGGAGAAGTGCTCCTTCAGCATACCTGTTCATATCCTTCTATCTTCTTAGAGATTTCTTCTTTCAGTATCAAAGGCAATGGCAATTTGACAGATCTGTAGATATTTTTAGTACTTCTCTGGGAAAAATCTTTTTTTGACACGTTTTTACAAAGGGGGATAGAGAAAAAGATCCAACATGTAGCTAAGATATATTTACCACCCATCTCATCAACATATACATCAGTTTATGCCTTTCACTACTGCCTATGGGGTATTTTACTAAGCCTTAAATTAAGAATAGGCCTTAAAAATGGCCTTTTCTTAAATTAAAATAGCTGATGCATGTCAGCTAGTATTTAGAAGAATTTTACTGTTGTGTTCTATAAATCAAAACTCCAGTTTCATGGCATAACAGATAGATATCAGTGGCCTTAAAGGTATATTTTAAACTTGTTAGCTCATATGAGGTGAGAAGCAGGCTCCTGATGTTCCTCTAAAAATAAAATGTAGTGTAACGGAGAACATATTTTTGCAGTAAAGACAAACATGTTAACGCATTTCCAAGCAGTGATGCCACAGTGCATCTGTGCCACATAGGTCCCTCGGCTGGGCAGAAGGCTGTCCTGGAAGGAAGGCTTTGGGAAGTCTTTACAATGATCCAGCCAATGGAGAGAAGCACTCTGAAGAGCTGCGGAGAAATCTGGGGCAGAAAAAAGAGCAGTCACTTGTTTGCCTATGAGGGTGACTGGAAAAAAATTTGCAAGCTGCTGGATTGTTTGAGCAATCACTAATAACACTCCATAATTCAGACTGTGTATTTTCTTTATCAAAATTATTACATTTAGCAGGAGTTTTTAATCTAATACCAGCTTCAAACCCACTTTTATCCAAAGGCATTCAAAACTTCAAGGAGACCGTGACTAACAATTATTGTTAGAACAGCAAGTCCCTTAAAGCAACCAAAAACCTTTATAACATTCATCCATAAGCAGAAGGGGAAAACAGCAATGAAATCTGCTGGGGAAGAAGAAAGCAACAACAGCAGGAATTTTTAGTTTAACCACAAAGCATCAGTGTTAAACATTTGATAAGTCTCATGGTTTTGTTCTGAAAATAGATGAGAGGGAGTGTTTTTGTGCATGACTAGTCCCACAGCAAATAAATTCATGCTTAAAAATATAGCTTATGCACAGATGGCTGCAGAACAATTACTATGTATTAGTGTTTCTCATTCCATATTAAACTTGTGATGTACTAGAAACTCCCTCTTCTCCCACTCTGAAGATTTCTCCGAGAGATTTTATTGCACCATTAGTTCAATAATTATGACATGGCCATATTGCATTTAACCTTGTTTTATTCCTCCAAATACATAATAATTCTCTTTCTTTTTAACCAGTTTCTTTCACCTAACAAAGGTACAGTCTTCTTGTAGTGATGAGAAAGTAGGCAGTCAGATGCCATCTGGCAATACAACAGCCTGCTTGCTGTCCACACACATCACCCAGAGTTAAAAACAGAAAAAAAAAAAGAGAATAGCCAGGCTATCTATCTGCAGTTTAAACAGTAAATATCTCAAGATACCATGCATTAACTGGAGCCTGTGGGTTTGGTACAGGTACCAGTCATTCAGCTGGACACTCAGCCTGTAATGAGGACACACCAGATATGCTCCAACGATTCCAAAAACAGATACAGCAAAATGCAGACCTGACACTCAGATTAAAGTTCTTTCAGATCAGATTGAATTTACAACAAGGAAACAATTAGTGACACAAGCAGGTTTGAATATATAGACTTATTTTCTCTTGTTTTCTTCTAGAAGGATGTGAAAAGTAACAGCCCTAATGCTATTATTCCTATTATGCTATTAACTCTAGAATGCTTCACTTTTTGTGCAAAGATTTGGATTTAGTTCCAAAAACATATGCTTGGTTATGGGATCCTTTTTTTTTAAATTCAGTTTTCACTTATTTGGTCTATTCTGGGCACACATTCTAGTCTCATCAATGACTTTTTTTTGTATCTTCAAATTATAACTTGCCCAAATGCTGCTTTCCCCATCTATCATGTTCTCTCCTTTTATGATTAGAAGTCTTTGACAGCAGATTGATGTTATGTACATTTAAAAAGGCAGCTGAAAAATGGCATACATTCTTAGGTTTTTTGAAAGCTATACTAATACAGTTTATTCTCCAAGACAGCACTATCAAGTAGCATTTTGGTTTTGTAAAATTGAGTCACTTTATGTCAGATTTGAAAATAAAAACCTATTTGGCTATTTATGCTTTTATCAAAATATTCTCTTCCTTCTCCCAGTTCGCAGGGAATTTGAGCATTAAACTCACACTTGAGTACCACGTGATACAGCTCTGACCTAACTGGGTATTGCCTGTCCACTCAGACAACTGAACCCTTATCTGTGAGCAGCCCTGAGACCCTCCTGCCAGGGTACATGTTCATATATCATAAAGTGCACAAATGACACCACACAGGGAGGGGAGGCAGATCTGCTGGAGGAAAGAGCCACCTCATAGAGACACCTTGATGGTCTGAAACAGAGCAGGCCTACAAGGCCTGCATGAAGTTTAACAAAGATGAATGCTAAATGCTGCACCTGGGATGCAGCAATCCCACACAGCAGCTGAAGGGATGTCTGGCACATCTTCGGTGGTCCTGGTGGATGGCAACTGGATGTGTTCCAGCAGGGTGCCCTCGCAGCAGTGAAAGCAAACCTTGTCACAGACTGCCTCAGCAAGAGGAAAGAGATCTTAATTGAAGGCTGTGATTGTTCCAGTCCATTTGACACTTGTTAGGGCACATCTGTAACACCAGGTCAAGGTTTGGACTCCTCAGTTCAAGGGAGGCACTAAAAAATTGAGGGAAGGGCCACCAATATGATGAGAGGGCAGCGGAACTTGACAGATGAAATAAAAATTGAAGGAACTCGGTATGTTCAACCTAGAGAAGTCTTGAGTGAATCTAATCACATTTTTCCCAATACCTAAAATGTAATTACAGAGGAGAGACAGAAATTCCTTCCACAAGTATGCATAGGGACAAAAAATAAGCAGTGGATGCAAATCATTTTAGAAGAAATGCCATACGATAAGGAAAAAATGTGCAACATGAGAAAAAAACCACATTAGAATGGGTTGTCCCATAGGATCTCCCTTGCTGGAAATAGCAAGATTTGACAGGAACTTGCATAACTCAGTTTAAGGCCCTGCTTTCAACAAAAGTTTGGACTGTAGAATCTCCAGAGGTGCCTGCCAACCTCAGCTTTTACTTGGTTCTGCTATGCTGTGCAGATATGTTGGCTGGTCCGTGTTCAAAGATGACAGCCAGAAGCTCGAGAGACTAAAACCCTGCAAAGAAACAAGAGTCAAAAGAAAGAAGATGCTACTCCCATCTCTAACAAGGAAGGTGAAGCTCCTTGGCATGAAGAAATACTTATTGCTGTTATCTACAGAATTCCATACAGGTAACTTTTGATATAGGATTAAAAATAGACCAGTAACTATGTATAAGCTGTTCCATATCTCAGAATAAAATATTCTATGAATTTAAATATAAAAAATTTCAGGACAAGCACTTTATTATTTTCCATCTTTCACTGCCTGTGAAAATCTGTGTCATGCTTACTTCTAGTTTCCTGACTGCTGTCTTCAAATTTCAGAGGGTTGGGATTGTTCTGAACCCAGTGTGTGGTAAGGTGCTTGGGGCCCCCTCTCCGACTGTGACTGAATGCCCACCTTGCCTGCCAGGCTGAGCACGGCACAAGTAGCACCACAGCCCCCTCTCCCTGGCTGCACACCGCCAGAGACAGAAATCCTAGGAGAGGAAGAGAACCTGGGAAGAGGGGAAGGGAGATCAAACAGGTTAAAGGAATAGTTCCACAGTAGTAAATCACTGCTTACACTGTTCGCCCCCGTCTGCTAGCTGTAGAAGAGTGTCCAAAAAAATACAGAAGTCTGTCCTGTGAAATAATCTACTGCTATCACACAGGCTCAGCATTATACAAAGAAAATTGTATTTCATAAGGTTGGGATTATAAAAGAAGAGAAAAAGAAAGAGAAAACACTCAAATAGGCATTATAGCTGTGGGTATGTAAGTCACATTTCACACAACTTCCAAAGGATGGACAGATGGGAAAGGAGTGCAGGAGTGAAATAAAAATTGATTCACGTAAGTAACTCTTCCCAAAGATGAAAAAGGTTTTCGATCAAGTGAAAAAATGAATTATTGTGACAGCTATTCATGTGCATTCCCACCAGCACCGAGCAGATGACAACCTGTGCTAACTGGTTCCTACTCACTGCCCAAATTTTTACAGCTCCTGTTTGAATGCATCACTTCTTCCCCTATCTGTATGCAGAGTGTCTGTATCCCACACTGGATTGTCAGCTTTACCACTGGGGGCTGGATGCACACATAGCAAACATAAATACTCAGGCATTGCAGTCCCTAAGTCCCCTCAGCAGTCTAGACACTGTTCAGAAGCTGCCTTACTTTTTCATTCACAGCATAATAATAATATTAAGCTGTTTGCCTAAAAAAAAATCAGTTCAAAAGAAAAGAAAATAAAGATTTCATGTATTTTCTCTTTTTCAACTAGAAATCATTTCAAACCTCGAGAGAAAAAACCTCAAACATCTAACTGTCAACATAATTTTAAACTCTTAAGTTCAGCTTAAAAAAATTGCTTCTGGAGATCAGAAGGACAACACTTTGACATACAAATCTTACCCATGAAGAAAAAGGCCTTTGCATTCCATCCCTAAGTCATTCTTGATGGCAATTAAAGCTTATTTTTTTCACTGAAAATGCTCCTCAGTTCAGTCTTTCAACAATGCAGTTATGCGAGTTAGAAAGGAAACATCAGCCTTGCTTCAAAACCATTCTATCTAGAGTGTTTCCAGAGCACTGAGAAACCCTCTGATTCCTGATCTAGTACGTAATAGGACTTTCAAGAGAGGCAGGAAGTCAAATCTTTACTTAGTGCCCCAGATTTACGTGAATGCTACTAACGCAATTTAAATGTCTTCAACGTTAAAACATTATCAGTACTCCCTCTAGTGGGTGTCCTGAATGAAGCAAACATTCTCTGCTGACTTCCGAAGAAAATATTTTATTAGCTATAAAGTTTCTCTGAAATTAAACATCAGAATTGCAGCTGCCAGAAAACAGGGCGCTACTGAGTACTTCAGGACTTGTTGTTTCGTTAGAAGTTGCAGGGGGCCGGCAACAACCAGCACTACACTTTTCATGGAACTGGTAGGAGCAAGCCAGATACAGAAGAAACCTGGTTCTGAAAAAAACAGAATTCAAAGACACCAGTTTCGTTTGGATGTGCATCCTGCATCCCTGCACAGCCCTTCACAAATCCATCAGTACTCAACATCCTCACATACACACACACACACTCACTCTTTTGTCCCTGCCTCTGTCCCTCCCAAACACCGGCGCCTGGGCCAGAGGGAGCATGTGCCTTGATGTGGGAGATGTGGGAGATGTGGGAGATGTAGCTACAGAGAATTTGCAGGCACTGACAGAGAACATAAACAGCATTTTGCTTGAACAGGTAGAAATGGATACATGTTTTGATCTGAGACCTTGGAGAAAGCTGCCTGAGTTAGAACAATGAGCTTTTGCAACTTAAAGAATGCAGTTTTGTAGTTTTAAAGAAGTATACTTTATAAAAGTAGAAATATATTATTAACAAGTAGAAATATATCTTATGCAAGAATAACGATAAGTAGAAGAGTTAAGAGTTGTGAGTTTAGCAATAAATCTTAGAATTTATTAGAAAGATAAGGTGTGACAATGTAGGCCTGTGCAATGGACCTTAATAGCAAAATGATGATTGGTTAAGAAAACACACCTTGTGGTAACACTTTGTACAGTGATGATTGGTACAAGTGTGTCAGCTAACTTTATGGCATTTGCTTATTGGCTTAAAAAAATGTGTAAGGCTTTGTAGTGAAAAGGCATGGTCTTCACTCATCATTTTCTACTACTGCAAATACCTCTACCACGGCATCAGCATCTGCACTTGCTGTAGCTGCTGCTGCCAACCACTGCTGCTACTGCCATTAGTACTGTAACTGCTGCCACCTCTGATAATAGAGATGCTGTTCACAACATCTCTCCTGCCTCACCCTTCAATAAACATTAGACTGATTCAGCCATGAACCATCTCTGTGACATCTCTCTATAATCCCAATCCCCCGAATCTCAACACCTTGCCCTGCCTGTTTGGTTTATTTTCTATTCCACTGCCTGAACAGAGAAAACAGAGAGAAGGATGGAAAATACTAGAAGAACCCCACTGCCAAAATCTGAGGGGAGAGATTTTAGGGAAAAAAAGTCCCCTTCTCTCAGCCCCCACACCCCGAGGAGTAGAAGGCACTATCATTTTACCAGATTTACTGTCCCCGCATGAAATTCTGGCTGATTTGAATGACAAAAGTAAATATCAAAACTCCTGTTGAAATCCTTGCTTTTTCATTAAGAGCAAATGATGAGAAAAGTGATGCAAAATTAGAAACACGAATTGGAAGCACAGTATTGATTTGTGTGATCATTTTATATACTTTCTGAGTCAAAATTTAGTTTCTTTTTCCTTCTCTAATAGAAAAAGAATTAGAAGGGCACACCACAAACGGAGAGAAACCTTCTGCATGTAAATCACTACCAGATTAAGCAATGGCAGCAAGCTATTTATGAATACATGGCATTGTTCCTGTGTTTTAAACCATAAGTTCTGTTGAAAACAACTTTCCAGCTGATTGAATAGTTTAAAATGTCATCTTAAAAGATGTTCAGGTTTGAACGGTTTAATACATGCTTTTAGAATAGGAAAAATTATGTGCTACTTTATAAAAATAGCTGTATCAAGAGCATATTCATGTTCTACATTTCAGAGCTAGCACACCATTATCTCATCATAGAGAAGCTACTTAAGGCTAAAGCAGCATGTTTAAGAAGCATAGATGTTTGTGTGATCCCTTTCAAAATTTTTTGGAAAAAAAGATATCTCTAAATATACTGATCAGGAAACAGTCTTGTTTTCTCTGGGCTGCTACTAGTCCCTTTTTTTTGTGTACCTTGCACCCATCTCCTCACCTTTTAGGACTCTGTATTTTATATTATTGTGATAGACCCACCATAGATCAGCCCCTAGGAAGGCATTGGTACTGGAATTTCCCTCACATTTCCTTTTTCTAAATATGATATGGCAATAATACTCCAATTATAAATATTATCCTTATTCCAGGTGAGTTGCTAATGTGGCTGTCTGAGACGTAATTTCAAATACAAATGCAATCTTCTCTTGCAGCTATCTGTAAGGGAAGAAACAGCACAGTTTATCTCATTATGTAAAATGAGAGGACACCAAAATTAAAATGTGAAACCAAAAAACATTGCTTTAGAAACCTGATGAGCCTACACAGCAAATAGACGTACAAGAGGAAGGGAAGATCTAACATTATCTGCTGCAGAAAACTGCTAAATGTTTTTTAAATTTTATATAGTCTCTGGGCAAAGGGGCACAACAGGAGTTTAAAACCTTTACAAGAGAAACAGAGTAAGTAAACAGAAGGAAAAAATCATGGGAATGAGGGATTTTGAATGTGAATGATTTCTAAAATCCAATCCAGATTCTTTCACTCTTTCATTATCCTATTTAAGCATTTATCCTTCATTAGTCATCAGACATCAGACCATGACCATAATACCTAGATATTTTTTATTTTTAAGAATTACAATTTGATGCTGAAAGACACAAAAACTGTTACATTTATGTATGTGCATTTCTCAAATTCTGTTATGAAAGCATCTGCACTGGCAACTAGGACCAAGAAAACCAAAGGTTTTGAAAACTGGATTTTAAGTTCTGTTGTGGTTCTCTGTGTCCAGAGGCTACAGGGCCTTATGCATCTCTCACCTGGAAGAGGAAGGCACTGCTGTGCCCATGTCCAAAACTGGGGAGAATTGGTGTGATTTCTGTCACAGATTTCCAGCAAGTGCAACACCAGAAGAGAGATGCATTTAAACTTACAGTCAAAGTGACTAAAAAAGTCCCAGTAATCTGATAACAAAGAAAACGTGATAGACCACAGAGAATCTTTTTCTAAGCTACATTTATCCAATCTATGAAAAGGTATTTGCATTTAGCCTGCACTGTTGAGATGCTGTGTTAGCTGTAAAACAAGAAACGTTGTAAAACACACGTCAGCATGCTAACAAATCTGAATGTCAAGAATCAAGTAAAAATAGAACTGTTTCATGAGCAAAGTGGTGACATTTATAGCATTTCTCATTAATTACAGGCCGTGGGGCTCTTTCATGAAGATAAGCGTGGGAAATGTTAAGATGACTATGAATTCTTCAGTCACAGAAAACAAATTAATAAAAGAAGTGATATAGCCTTAAATAGAGCATTTTACCTTTCCAAATGGCCATTCTTCTGACTCTTTAAGGACATCTATCCAGTTAAGAGGTACAAATCTGAAAAAAAATACTTAGGGAGAAAAAAGAAAAGCAGGGCACATCCCGACAAGATTTTTGAAATTTTTTTTGTAATTCTTCTTCATGATCCACAAACCCACACCAGGGTACAAGCTGACCATATGCTGAAATCTTAAAAAACACGAACCTGGAGTGTTTCCATACAAAAAGGACAAAAAGATTTCTAGATATCAGGAAATATCACAGAATTATTAAGTTTGGAAAAGACTTCCAAGATCATTGAGTCCAACCATTAATGCAGCACTGCGCTGTTACCATCAAACCATGTCCCCAGGTGCCACATTCACAACGGGTTTTTTTCAGCTATTTCAGGGATGGTGATTCCACCACTTCCCTGTGCAGCCTGTTGTAATGCCTGAACACTCTCTCAGTGACAAAATTCTTCCTGTTATCCAATCTAAACCTCCTCTGGTTCAACTTGAGGCCATTTTTTCTTGTCCTATCGTTTGTTACTTGGGAAAAGAGACCAACTCTCATCTGGTTCCAACTTCCTTTCAGATGCAACTGAGCAAAACTCTCAGTGAAATGAGCAGGAAGTTGTCCGAAATAGTCTGAGTAGCAAACTCAGGATTGAAAATCAGATTTACTAAAGGAAAGAATAACATGATCTGCCACTTACACAGAATAAGTAGAAAACATGTACGTGTACATACGGACACACACTCATATAGATACTCTCAATAACACTCCAGTGCAACCAGCATATATGCATACATTGTGAAGGAATTAGCCCATTTAGTAACAGGCAAAATGAAACCTTTTAAAATTGGTATTCCTAGATGCTTTGTGCATTTTGCTGTAAAATCTAGATTATTGTGGGTTTAAAAAAAAAAGGTTTAGGGATTTTTATTAAAACAAAAGATAATTCCCTTTCTCAAAATGGAGCATTTAATTTTGAAGAGAACTGCTTTTGGATAGAGTATGCTGTTACAATGCTTTGCATATATTAATGCAAATCACAGATGCTAGAGCGAATTAAAAAACCTATTCCCAGAGAGATTAATCCAAAATTAAAATTTATTCTGCACCAAGTTATATAGGCCATACTGGATCCTTCTTTGCTGATCGCAAATAAAGTGTAATTTCAGTCTGTGAATTTCTTGTATTGTAACCGTGAATGGTTTTAATATTTAGGTGCTGTAGTATTTTAATGGAACCCTTGTGTGCTCCTGCATGCTACATATGTACACACCAACTGTACATATTCCAAAAACTTTATATCAAATGGGGACAGTTCATAAGAAATGTTCTGTTTGCAATGGTGAATCATTTCATTCTGGAAGCCATTTTTTCCTTTTGCTTCAGACATTTTGCTGTTCATAGCAGTCCATCCTGCCGGAGGTTTTTGACCAGTAAAATGAGTCACACTGAAATGCTGTAATATCCCTTCACCTTTACAGAAGCACTTACGCAAAACTTGTCCTTCTGTATCCCACAATCTTTTCTTTTCTCCCTTAAGGAGGAGAACCTCATGATACATATTCACAGTGACCCTGAGCTGAAAGAAAGTGAACATGTGCGGTAGCTGGCAGTTTTACAACTGTTGGTCAAAACACTCCAAACTAAAATTGCAATAATATTCTTTAGAAAGAGGCTCAGTCCTCTTCCCTCTGAGGCATCCACTCAAGCTCCAAATTTCAACCATTACCATCAGCAGCAACCCACAGAGACAGATGGAAAAGTTGACCAAAAGGCCTCTGAATACACAGGGAAATAAAAGAGAAAAAATCTTTAGAGAGAAGACTGAGTTTTATTCAGCATGATTAGAATTTTTAAAATATTCACTCCAGCTGAAAACTTGAGTAAAGGAGGCTTCATTAATTTCTTGCCAGGGCCTTCAAATAAAAGCAGTTGAACTCCACAGGACAGAGTAATCCTCAGCATGCTGGGAGAAACCACTTGTATTTCCAGACCAGCAGAAAATGAGCCTGGTAATTATTTTGCACACCCTGATGGAGATCACAGCAAAACAGATGGCAATAATCAAGAGAGAAGATGAATTTTAACTCTGAGGGCAGGTAGGGAGAAAAAAGAGAAGACTTGGCACAGCAGGGAGAAGCAGTTCTGTGTGAAGAGACAGGGGAAACACAAACTGCTTTGTATGAAGCCACTGGCAATACATGCCCCTGTTGTTCCTGCGGGTGGATGTTTCTGGACGTGCGGCTGGACATCACCGCTGGTTACATCTGACAGAGGGAAGTGTGCACACCACATCTGACTCACGCACCCACTCTGGCAGCTCTGCTGACAGCTCCTACCTTAAGAGCTTTTCTGACTTGCTGTGCTGCCTGTAGCATCCCTCCATCTGCTGAAAGGATCCCTGAAGTGAAACGCTTACCAGGCTGGGAGCTGCTGCTCCTTGAAAAGCGGCCATCCAGGCCCGACAGTCCTCGAAGAAAAACACTTACACACTTGATGTACAGCTGAAGATAGAGACTTCAAAATAGATTACCTCAGCTTACTGTCTTCAAAGCAAAATCTCTTTATGTATTTATCTCTTGTGAATTAAGACATTCACCAAAGAAACCTGCAAGAGTTAAAACTAAATCTATTAGTAGTTATTATAAATTTTCCCCCTTGACTGTTACCAGTTGTTGAGAACTAATTGGTTTATGAACAACTTAAATTGCCTTTTATTATTCAGAGCAAAACTTTTGATACTTTACATCTAAAAAAGGCCGTTTGCATAGATAAAATCTTCAAAATTACCCATCTAAAATTTTATTCCTGTTTTTTTAAAGGAAACCTTAAAACCAACTTCATGGAGGAACTGTGTTCTAGAAATGCATTTTAACCCTATTCTAATCAAATTTTCTGTACAATCAAATGCATGGCTATGAAAGTCTTGTTTACAGCTAATGAAAACAATTTGCAAAGAGTAATTTACAAAGCTACTTGTCTTCAAAATAACAAAAAAAATCATTGACTTTTTATTTTAAATGCTATAAACAATGTATATAGCTTTTTCGTAACGCACAATCAGTGGCTTTCTGGTTTATTTCCTCTTAGTATAGGTAATTTATCAATAGAACATGGTTACAAATTCCTACCAAAAAAAATGTAGCTGCTGTGTAGAGCTTCAGTTAAGCTTGCCCATACAATTACAGGAGGAAATACATTCACAAGGTGTTTGTAGTCAATATTTCATATCACTCTAATAAGATTTTTCATTCCTCTGTGGAGATGAATATTTGGCATTGTCCTAGATTTTAGACATTGCTTGTAATAAATTTCAGGAATCTGTTCTCATGGAATTACCCTCAATTTTGAAAAGATTATGTCCTCTTTTTCACTAAGCTCCCTAGACTTTCTGGACTATCTGGAAGAGGCTCAGGAGTTAAAATAGGTGAGTGTGGCTGCTGGGAAGTACCTCAATATAAGAATGAACGAACTTGATACAGAATAGTAAATATATTTATATGGTTACTAGGTTAACATTTTTAGTAAAGAGCTCAAGTTTGAGAATAATCTGAGGTTTGCACTTTGCACATGTGTGGTATAGCAACAGGGACATGTAAAGAGAGCAGCTTTGGAACAGGACATAAACTTCCTGATTCTGATTCAGAGCTGCCTATAGAGCCTCTGTTGAGTCAGTCCCACAGCAGCACAAGACAGATTTTTCAATTAAGTTCTCATCAGACCAGTGTTCAGATCCAGCTTGGTTGTTTGGACTGCTTTAAAGATTGATTTATATCTGTTTTCATTCTAAATGGAATGCAGCTTCTTAAGCCAGGAAATGTCAGGAGGACTCAATACTACTGATTTATGCAAATAGATTATTTGACTAACAACTCTGACTTTTCTAAAAACTGGAGACTTTTCTTTTTGGAAAGTAATCTTAAAGACATCTGTTTCTATCCTGTTCATTGTCCTGCTTATAGATAACCACAAAGGAAGGGTCCAGACAAGTTTCTTCAGGGTCTTTCCAGAGAGTACTGACACAAAGCCGTCATGTCTAACTCAGCAGGCACTACATAGCATTGATCTGAGTGAGCTAGTCTTCCATCTTCCTTCTGTGAAACTGAATCACAGACGGTAAACCACAAACACAGTCAGAGCAGTCAATGAGTATGGGAGTTAATGAGAGACCACGCCAAAAAAAAGGATAAGTTTTCCTTTCCTTGTGAAGGGAAGCCCTGTTCTTGGGAGGGTTCTAGAAGACACATGAAACATCAGAGTCCTCAATCTATTGTTCTTCTAATGATTCCTGATCATAATGTATGCCTTGCAGGAGAAGACTATTGTTTTGACAGGTCAGGTGAATTTATGAGATGTAGACAGGGCTCTAGATGGTTTGCTGGTTAATAGTGAAAGGAGCCAAAGGAATGTGTCAGCTGATACAGGCTGGTAGAGTTTCTAGTATGTCACTGGAGCTGTGCAAGAAACACATTATGTGAACTTAGGCTTCTAAACATCTAGTCTAAACACCTGCTTTTGTAAGCACTAGTCCATAAGCAGTTAGCCCCAACAGGAATCTTAGAAATTGATTGTGTAGCACATGTTTTTCTGGCTGGAGTAAGGAGTTCCTGGTTTTGATTCTGTGCTGCTGTTTACAAAACACAGACAGAAGAAGGTAGTTATTTTAAACACAATTCAGTCGAGATTTCTCTTCAGTCTTGCTCTCAGATTGCCTTTGCTTGTTGTTCACTCACTTTCAGATTCCCGTCACACACAACCACAATGAAGCCAGTGCCCCAGTCCTTTTCCTTGCTGCCAGTTTGAAAGGACCCACCGCAGAGGTCCTGCTCAGACCTTAATCATTCCACTCTGTGCCTTGGGACAGGGATTTCTGTTGATCCAAGTGAAATTAAACAAAGATGTGTAATTGCTTTTCTCTTTTCTCTGTATAAAAAGTACGTGGCATACCTGTTAGTGCCAGTGAGAGCTGAACTTGGATGTAGATTGAATGGCAGGTACCTACAGCCTTACAGGACACCCCAGGAGCCAGTTCAGTGTTCCAAGTAAGATGTAAGAATTTATTTCTATCATATGTCTCCAAGTCTTTTGGACCTCACACTTCCTTACCTTCACTGATGTAAGTTGCTTTCTTTCTGTTTGCTTGGTGCAGTTCACAGTGGTAGAGCAAAATCCAAAGACAAGAAACAGAAGCTCTTAAGTCTTCAAATCATTTGGCACAATACCTTCTGCTCTTGAGAACATCTTTATTATACCCAACTCCACATTACCATTTCCACTTTTGAGAAAATAGGACAAACTTGTGAAATCTAGCTACATTTAGGCAAGCATTAGAGAGACCAATCTTCTAAATAACAGGATGCCTTTTATACCTTTCTAAATTTCACCTGCAGCCAAGCACTTTCCCCTCTTGCAGTATCTGAACATACTCTTCCCTGGCTAAGGGGACAAGTTTTAGACTAGAAGCAATGCTGAAAACTAGCTTGGTTTCATTTTCAATTTTTCTTTTTTTTTTTTTTTTGCCACTGGAAACTGTGGTGCTGAATACACCTCCCTTTAGATGGATGGCAGCTTTGAAATTTCCTAAATATGAAATTTTAGAGTACAATTTCTGATCAGGTACTAGTAGATACAGCAGAAAAATCTTTTCCTTTTAGCTCCTTCAGGGATTTGCTTAGCGGTTTTTTTAATGTTATTTTAGTATTAACTATCCCTTGAAGGAGGTTTGTGGAGAGCCAAATCTACATTTCTGTTCAGCTCTCAGTAAGACATTACTGACTGTGGTAGGGACAGAAGTAGCCAGGAGGATTTTGGCTCAAGTACTCACAGTAGGGAAACACTGTAATTCTCCATACCAGAAAGGAATATTCTAATTTGAGGAGGAAAGAGAAACTGCCTTCACCATTAAAATGGGCAATGCATCCTGCATCATATGATACAGTCATAGTGATCCTGGTTCTCTGCCTTCCCCCATCCCAACTGAATGTACACATGCAACACACATGTGCACACACACTTGGATTGACCTGACTCACTCCATGCTTGAGAGCGCACCCTTTTCAGGACTGGGTAAATCATAGTTTCTTACTGAAGCCCATAAAAGATTTCTTTTACAGTCTGCTTTGGCATTTACCCAGTACTCTACAAAATGGGACTGATGAAAGGGGAGTAGATGCTGTAAATTTGTGACAGATTAATATATCAATTAACCTTTTTCCTGCAGCTTTACAATTGTAATGAAGTAGCAACTTAAACAATGCAGTCTGTTGCCCAAGTTTATTTTGAGAAACTTCAATATTAGACTTGGCTTTCTCAGTGGCAAGCCAGTTAAAATGAGAGCAGTATTGATTATTGCCTCAGCAGCACTGTGTTCTGCTCACAGCAGCCTGTGGAGAATAGAAATCTAAACAAAAGGAGAAGGTGGGCCAACAGCTGCAGATGGTGCTTAAACAGACACTCAGTTGCACACAGGCTCCCAGCAATCTTGGCTGTAATCGCTTACTCCTCGAAATGTTCTTAAGATCAGGAAACAGAGGCTCCTTTAATTGTCTGGTATTATAAAGGTTTCAGAGAGAATTTGGCCATTTCTCTTTGGCAACACCTCAGATAAATTCACATCATTTCCCATTGCCCGTAAACAATTGTGCCGTCATATGCCAGAGAGATGCATTTGCATTCCCTCCTCAGCTCCGGAGCAAGGAACAAGGGCCCCTTCACAGGGCTTGCACATGTAAGGTCCTGGTAGATCTTCGGCCTCTTTGCTGAATCGATGGCAGCTTTTCCACTCAGCTCTCAGGGGTTCTGAGTCATTAGTGGACCACTCACCTTTGTGCTAAAACCTGGATTCTGGCTTGGTTTAAATAGCAAAGCTGATGGTTTTTTTTCCCCATATGGACTAGTAGGTATGATTCATAACGTCTCATGGCACCGCGTATTTTGCAAAGTTAATCTCATCAGGTCTGTGTTTGAAATCACTGTGGGTTTGAATCCCAGTAAATCTACTGCAGATGTGAGACTTCTACATCCAAGTCCAACTGGCAGGTCATCATGTGCATCCCTATGCAGATGTGTTGGAAAAGCACCCAACTCATGTGCTTAAGCTCTTAAAGGAGTCTTAACACCAGCACTTGGCCTCCAGCTGCATTAACTTGACTTAAAGGCTGGCTTGCCTTTAAAACTGCTGTAGGCAAGGATAAGGACTGCATCCCCCACAGCTGCCCATAAGATCTATTGTTTTCCTATGGACAGCCAGTTGTCTCAGTTCTAATAGCGAATCGAGTTTTGACTCTATAGAGAAATTGGGGCAGCACTGTGGCATGACTGCCTGTTCAGCAGGCAAGAAGGGCGTCTGAAAATCAGAGTAACTCCAGAGATTTTAGGCTGATTATGTGAGCATGAAATGTCTTCCCAATGGGTTTTGTGTGGCTGGCTGGCTGTCACTACAACCCACAGTCTGCAGCCAAGTACCCTTCAGGCTTCGGAAGACATCCAAGAAGGTTGGGGTTGATACACCACTACTAAAGACTGGTGTAAATGTTTGTATTCCTTTGGTTCATACCTTATCAATGTTTGTGCAGGAGGAATTTCCCTCTCTGAGATGTACATTGTGAGCCCTTTAATCAGTAATTTTAAAAATGCATATTTAAAAAGAAATTATGCTTTTGGAAGAAAAAAACAAGCCTAAAAATAATAAAGATTAGTTAAAACTTTACTAAGCATGTCAGTAAATTCTCTTTAGCTTTCTGACTCATTGCCCCCCTTCATATTATTCCCTTGGCTCATGGTGGTTTGTGTTTCTTTATAATGACAGCTGCCTTATTAGAGATAAATCTTGAGGTTTTGACACTGCAGAATGTAAATAGCACCTCAGAGTTGCAGCACCTTCCTTATCTTGCTAATAAGAGACCAAGAGGGGAAACGGTGACGCAAGTTCTTGCTTAGTCCTGACAGGTCCCACCCACGCTAGGAAAGGGTTATCCAGAACCACAGCACAGGCTCATCTGTTGGTTTCAGAAGAAAAAGTAACTTCTCTCATTGACAGGTGTGCAAATGAGAGTTCAGGGACATCAGACTAGGTCTCATCACACTATTTTCTTCATATCCTTTTGTCCATGTGGAAAGTAGTACTTGGGGCTTGAATGCTTCCCATTAGTTAAGTGAACTACGATGAGCCTGGAGGAAAAGGGCAATGATCAAGAGTGAAATAATCCTGCTAATGCCTAACTCCTTTCCAAATGTATAGTTTCTTATAGCACACAAGAGACTATTTTGAAGGGCTGTTGTTGTATCCCCATCATTCGAACATTGTGAACATTGTGTACATTAATGCAAGTCAATCCTGTTGGGGGCCTTCCATTCAAACTCCTTCTTTGAAAACACTGGGAAGCATCATTAAAATTCAAGTTGCCAGGCTTAGCTGTTTTCAGACATTGGTTGTAAAGCATATTTGTTAAGCACCATCTGCTGTACATTCAGAAAATAGCAAGCAAAATTGCTATTCTCGTCCCAGCTTTTAAAAAAATTTAAATTATTTAAATTTTGTCAAGTCTCTAATAAATTATTTCACCTCTGGAATGTTAAAACAGTATTTATATAGTCCTAGAAATGCATTATCTATCTATGTAAAGTTATATATAGACCACAGACTGGGATAGACACTTGGGGGAGAAACTGCATTACAAAACATTATGTCCTTTAACAGAACGCTGGAAGGAGATGGAACAGCAATGTTGAGCCTGATTTCCAGATGTACTAAATAAAACAGGATGAATACAACTGAAGACAAAGCACTGTCTTTCTAGGGCAAATTCAACATGTGCTAGCCAAAGCATACAACCATAAAACAGAAATTATGCCCCAGTTAAAAATCCTAAATGAGGATTATTAGCTTGTCAGTATGGTTTAATTAGAAAAACAATTACTACCAATACTTTCAAACATTAAAATTCTATTGATGATGAACTGTAAATGATGAAGAAAAGTACTCCAATTATTAGCCTGAATTAAGCAAATAGCCTGAAATATGCAAATAAATCCAGAGACTGTTTAAATGAAAAACAGACACCACTTTTTTCTCATTCTCCATGTAAGCTCTTTCTTTCATACTTTTCTTAAATAAGATTTTTCTCTTTGAGCATTTTTATAAAAAAAAAAGAGTATCAAAAGCTGCTCAGCTCAGAAAAGGTCACACAGGAGGGAGGAAAGGATTACTGCTGTGATGTGCAAGGCACAGGCTGCCCAAAGGAACAAGCCAGCAGAAGTGGAGGAGCCCACCAAGTGCTCTGCTAGAGGTGTCCTGTACTTTGGCACCTATACTTTGTCTCCACAAACAGTGCAAGTGCTCTGCAAAAGGTCAGTCTGTAAAGCTCTCACACTCGGCAGAGACAAAATGTTGATTGTTTATATGCTTGATCTCACCAAGAGCCAAGTGAAGCCTGGCAAGAGAGAAATGGGGGTAAAATTCATAAATGCACACTGTTTTGAAGGAGAATTAACAATGCAGCGTTCTTGGTGAAGAGCCTGCATCCAAAACGGGTGGGAAAAATAATATGTAATAACTGTGACCACTGAGTGGTTATTCTGGGGTAAAAGTTATGTGTGAGCAGGTAAGTCGTCACCAGGCACAAGCAGCATGCAGGCCCTGACCACACAGCCTTTGAAGTACAGTCCTTGCCATGTCTGCACTGCCCTCCCACCTCAGTAATGGAAGAGAGTCTGAAGGGACAAGCCTGCACACCCCAAAATGAACATTCAGTGTCTCATGATATTGAACTGGGGGCTTCATGTGAATTTAGTTAGTACAGACCAAGCAAGGAGTCCCACAGCTACAGATGATGCAGCACCAGTAGTCCCATGAATTTCAAAGAAAGTGCCAAATCTCTTACCTTCTGTGCTCTCCTCATCCCCTCATCTCCTCCTTCCAGGAGGAAGAAACCCATCAAAGAAGGTCTTCTTGCTCGGAGTAGAGCAAGGCTTGCTCTCAGTCCTGGCCATTTAGGTTCATGACCTACTTACAGCTGGAAGCAGAACAGGCTGCTCTTGGCAAAGAAAGAACCATAAAAATACTTGACAGCTTTAAGGACTGATCTGGAGCCTAATGGACATTAACAGGAGCCTTGCCCAAACACAGACCAGTGGATTTCTAACAAATACATTGTTTCTAAAGTTTCTGTGATTTTTTGTAAAGCATCATCATTTCTGTTTCACCAGTGACAAAACTAAGGCAAATAGCAATGAAGTAACTTGGCCAAGCAGTACCACATAAATGGGTCACCACCTGAACCAAGGGTCCCAAAATTCCATCTCCCTAATCACACGGAAAAGAGTTTACATGGCTCCTTCCTCCCATCCAAAGAAATAGCAGTTTTTAAATTTTTAGAACACAGTATCAACCATTGTGTGGGAGATGTTGCTTTCTGAGTCAGACCTTGCAAATCATAAAAACAGTTTTGCTGACAGCTATGAAATAACAAGGCATCAATATTTATCTGCATAAAGATAATAAATATCAGTTTACAGGGGAAAAAATAATGTCTTTACAAACATACTGATCACAACCCTACTTTTACAAAATTGTATTAGTACAATATTCTTACAAAAACTGTATGGACACTCAAAGACAAGCCATGGCAAGGTTACTGCACAGTTTGCAGTTTTGTAAGAGACTACATAATAAATTTAAATTCATGAAAGGTATAAACTGAGACATACAGAAGAAGACAGAAATTTAGTAAAATTTTAAATAGTTATCATTTTACATTAATGCACCTCAGATGAAATCTATTAAAATTTAGCATGAGTAAGCAAAGCAATTCTAAACACTGAAATGTAAACATTCTGCAGTAATGTTCTTGACACTACAGAGCATTCTTCACAAATTGCATATAAAATATTTCATGTAACCCACCCATACATTAATGGCTTCAAACATCTAATATATGTGATACACACTGCAATTCTCCCTGCAGCTTCTCTTCCCCTTAATAATTTGTTAATTGAAATGAACAAATAAAAAGCCCCAAACATGTCTTTTGACATAGATATTATTCTATGGGTCTGTCTAAAGTTATTCTTGATGCATGCTAATATGAAGAAAGTCAGGGCTGTATATCCAACATGGTGGGGTTCAAACACCTGCATATTTACACCCCAAACTAGAAAACAAACATCAGATGCCTAAGATGGGGTAAATTATTTCCTCCAAACTCTACTCATTTATTTCACTCCCTTCAAGACAGTGAAATTTTAACTGTAGAACTGCATCAGCGCATATCCACTTCTGAGTTTTGATTCATAATCTGTACAGCCCAATCAAGTTTTTTCTTTGGGTTTTGAAAGTCATTCAGTGATACTTGTTAAAGAAGCTGAATACTAAATATTAAAAAAAATTAATTTTCTCTAGTTCTCTTTTCTTCATCAGTTTCTATAGTCACAATTTTCTTTTACTTATTAATACAATTTATAAAAATTATTGTGAAAATAAGAAAAATTAGTTTTTCCCCATCATTTACAAACTGTGATCTCTTTTAGCAAATTATTTATACTGATTTGGACTGCAGATGCTTTTATTCTAATACAGTGTTATCGGAGTTTTATAATGAACTACAGTTAGAAGCAATTGGGAGTCTAACAACTGAGGGCAGCCACACCAGGATTGTGGATTACCTCCACAGCTGTAAAGTCAAGATGGTGTTAGTATGAGCTCAACACAGTTTAAAACCAGTACAGCTAGAAACAGTTAATTCACTGAAATTATTCCTTTCTTTTACCAGTGCAAAAGAAAAAATATCAAGTCCACTATGTCCCTTTGTTTTAACAATAACAACATATAAAATAGAGTAAGAAATTGCAATGTGATGGAAGAAATTATTATGTCGACACAGGAAATCAATAGAAAAAATTCTCTGATCTTCTAAAGTCTCAAAACAAAAGGCTTCAAAAAGCCTTAACTTGTATGATTTTCTAGCAGGAGATAGCAGCATGACCATAAAATAGATCTATGCATGGAAATCATGAAGAAATACAAAATATCACAAGGTTTAATATTTGATCCTGCCAGATGCTGAACTCTCTGGCCCTGGCCCAGCAAACCATTTAAGCATGTGGTTAGAAGTCAGCATGCATGTTGCCCCATTGAAGCAAAGGAGGTTATTCAAAGTTTGAGCACAGGTAAGTACTTTGAACGACTGGGTCATTAAAGTACCAACCACTTACTGCCGAAGTATAAGGCTAAATTGCCACTATGAGCAGGTTGTTGCAGAGCTGTCCATTATGACCCTTACAAATGCTCTTTGAAGTGTGCTTTGAAGCATTTATTCTCCACTGGACAAGGGAAAAAAAATCGGTGGGTCTGTCTGGGCAGGAACTTCCTATATTCCCATCAATTCACTCTCATGTGCAAAACCAAACTATACTGATGCCCAGGTATAAGCATCACTTAGGGAAATAGAAAGCGCTATCAATGATAATGATAATTATATAATGCCACTGCTCTCCCACCACACATATGCACCCCATTAGAGTCAGCTTCCTCCTGGGTGCAGGGCTGGCATTAACTCAACTGGCCATGAAAAGGGTAAAGTCATGCATATAGCAAATGCTACATGTCATATTTAACATCATTTGAAGTTTCTAAAATGGTGCTTGATGCCAGGTAATGTTGCTGCCTGGTAAAACTGGTGTTACAAAAAAAATGACTTGTGCTCTCTCAGAAGGAGAACTAGCAATCTCAAAGACAGGAACAAGATTAGTTATAAAAGTACATTTTTAGCTTTTGTTCTGACAGCTGTGGCGATGTGTGTTCACTAAAATACATATCCTGGAGGAAACCAAGGCAGGTTTGCTGTGCTAGTGGAAGCATGAGAAATGAATTTCTCATCTCAGCCCTGGAAATAAAATTCCTTTCCTTAACTTTGGTGAATTCTTCAAACGTGATGTAACAGTTGCAAGAAAAGTAGGAATAGATTCATAATCTTATTTTAATTACAGATTTCTACACCAAACAATTTACCTTTTCCAATCATATCTCAACACATGATTACACTGCCATTGGATTGGGGTTTTGAGTGTTTGGTGGGGTGTTTTTTTTCCATGGCCATGTGAGGGATCAAGAGCTACCTTGTGTTCACAGGAGGAGAACCCTATTTTGTTGTTAGAAGTTCTGGTGCTGAGGTGTCACAGTTATTTTGCATAGAAATATCAATCTGTGCAACAACTTTTAACACAGAGAAAAGGAATACTGCTATGGCAGCACAGTAAGGCCTGTGTCCTGAATCATTTGCAGTTGTAGACTAGAAATGGTTCCGTAAGGGAGCTGAAGCATCTCTCTAGCCACAGGGCTCTCTAAAAATCAGGGATAGAAGAATGAGCATTTGATCAGTATTATGTAACATAAAGTTCCTATTTGACAAATACTGAGAGCTTGGCATAATATCCTCTAGTTGGGACTGTTCCTGAAATAGTTGAATACCTCACCACTTCAGTGCTAAATGCTGTTGACTGACTCTCTTTCCAGTCTGTGCAGCTGAAAATCCATGGGTTGTTATTCTCATATCTGTTAGCTCTGATACCACCTTGTCCACTTTTGATGAAGGCAAAAAAAAGCAAACCACTGTACTCCTACACAGTTGTTCAAGATCAGTCCAGCTATTGCAACTGTCAGGTTCTGTCAGTGAGAAGCCAGGCAGTGTCAAACTGTATTTGAATCCTGTGTTCAGAAAAAGCAGAAAATACGAGAACTTACTTCTTTTAGGTTATCTGCTGGAAACTACTTAAACGATACAAGAATGGGTTAGCATTTGGGTCAGACATTAAGAATATTTTATTTCGTTTGTTTGTTTGTTTTTTGTTTTTTGTCCAAGTGAAACCAGCCTTAGTCTATAGAAGAAAAGTGTTCTTGGAAGATGTGGGACTCTTGGGCTACAACTCAAATTTCTCCGTTTGGCTATGGCTTGTCTCCATGGTTTATACAACACAATATACACAACAAAAATAGACACAACTGAAAATACATGAGGAGGAAGTAAATACATTTGACCGCCACATACACCAACTAAAAGCTGATTTCCAAGTGATGATGATATGGGAGAGATGGGACAACCTGATCCGAAGCAGACCTGAGTAGATTGGTAAAATACCAGCTGACATTACCCTGGTATGGCATCTTAGAACATTTTCTGTTGCATCAGCTAAAGCAGCAGCTGTTGTGGCCTGGGGGCCA